>PVJH01000232.1:0-80245 GCA_004026705.1 Nesogale talazaci | reverse complement strand
TTCCCTAGTAGACACCTTATGCTCCTCATCGTGTAACGAGATATGATCAAACTTCAAGTCTTCATCCGGACAAGAAGTTTCACAACAAGAGGGCGGCTTACTACTAGATTTTAAAATTTCCTCCACTCGGGAAATTACAGTTCTAATTTTTGGGTTATTCTCTTAAATATCAATTAAATCTCTTATCAAACCCCAATAAGTGAAAGCAATAACAAGAACCCGCTTGGCTCCAAAAATCTCGTAATGATCATTCAAGGCGTTCCCTACTCTTTTCCAGTTACTAATATCAATCCTCCCTTCTAAAGGGAACCGGGGACATAAATTTTTAATAAAGTCAAAAAACTTAAACAAATTCTTTTTCTTAACCTTTACTCCTCGCGTCTTTAAAACTTCAGTTAACTGTACCATATATTCCTCATGTAAACTTAATTTCGGTACCACATTTTCCTCATGTGAACTTGATTCCTGCCCCATTATTGAGTGCTCTACCCACTTACCTTAATGCTGAAACTGCAGCAGGCTCCCGCAGTGGCTCTGTTATCGATTTCCAAAGTCGCTAGCTAGCTTCCTCTAGCACTTTTCCTCACTGGGTCCTCCGTGTCCAAGCCCCATGTTGGGCGCCACGTGTCCTAGCCTGCGGGTCCGTAATTTGCAAGTACTGGAAA
This sequence comes from Nesogale talazaci, assembly GCA_004026705.1. Lineage (NCBI taxonomy): Eukaryota > Metazoa > Chordata > Mammalia > Afrosoricida > Tenrecidae > Nesogale > Nesogale talazaci. The sequence continues at coordinate 79,580 of PVJH01000232.1, read as the reverse complement.
GAGGAGCGGGAATTGGGGGGACAGGAGACGTGAGAATTGGAGACAAGACAGGATTCTGATCAAGTCTCCTTTATTTGGGAGAAGTAAACCAGTTTTATAGGGCAGGCAAGCTTGGGCAATTAGCATATGGTGATCTTCAAAATTAACAAGTGAATGGCAGCACAGCTGCAAGTCAAGCTTCAAAGGCAAGGGCTGTTAACAGTTACAAAGGTAAAACTACAAACCTCAGGCAACAAACTGCAACAGAGTTCAGACATATCGGGTATGTATCCAGGTCAAGAATGGCCACGCTGGATGGCTCCGGACACCACTTAACTCAAAAGTATGGAATTTTACTAGAGAAATTAAGGGACCCTGGTGGTAGAGTCAATTGCTTGTTGGGCTTTTAACCTCTAGGTCAGCAGTTCAAAATCACCACTCCACAGCAGTCACTCAACAGAGGAAACATGATGAGATTGTTCTCCTCCCATAAAGAGGGACAGACTTGGAAATGCACCACAACAGTTCTATCCTGTTGTATAGGGTCATTATGAGTTAAAATTGACTTGAAAGTGGTGAGTTTTTCTCTTAGGGAAGTTATCAGTTTACCATAAACATGATCAGTGAAAAAGTAAGAAGATATATGCTCCACAGCAACACCCCTTCTCAGTCTCTTTCTCTGGTCTCAGCCTCTACCAGGGGTCCTCCAACTATGGCCGCGGGCCACATGTAGCCCACCGAGGACATTTATCAGGCGCACTGGGTGTTTTTGCTGCCTCTGCTGTCCTGCTTAGCAGCTGACTCATCTTGGGCCTGCCATGAATTTATTCATAGTATTTTGCATTTATCTGTAGTCTGGCCCTCCAAGGGTCTGAGGGACAGTGAACTGGCCCCCTGTTTAAAAAGTTTGAGGACCCTTGCTCTAGACTATGTTGTCTATTGACTTCTGTTTGGACCAGAAAACCTGACTACTGCTCTGCCTTCCTCCTCTGAACCGTTTCATGGTCTCCTGGCCTTGGCTTCTGGACTTGATGTGGCACAGCCTTTGCTGCCTCTACCACTTCAAGAATGAAGGGATCACTAGTATGCTCCACTAGTTGTCCTCCCTTGATGGTTCCAGGAATTTTCTTTCGTCCTGCTTCTGAGATCACTCATCTTTATAGCTTTGCCAGTAGCAACTATAATTGACCAGTGCCATCTATTAATGTTACACAATCCTATTTACATAGTTCTATCCAATCACTTAGTGAGCACTACAGACATAAGAGTCTTCTTAAGAAATTCCACTTCTGGGTGGAGAGAAGGGGGCGTGGAGAGACGGAACCAACTGCAAGGATACACATATAAGCTCCTATTTGAAGGACGGGCATCAGGGGAGTGGGTTGGGGGGGAGGTCATACAGTGTAAGACGTGACAGAACAATAGTAATTTATAGAGTATTGAGGGTTGGTGGGGAGGGGAAAGCAGGGGAAGAAGGGAAAGGATGGAAAAGCTGATATCAAGGACTCAAGGGAAAAGGCGGATGTTTGGAGAATGATAACAGCAGCGGACATGTGAAGGTGTTTGGCACAGTATGTTTATTTATGTATTGTGAAAAATGATGTACTAGCCCCCAATAAAATGATTTTTAATTTTAAAAAATAAAAATTAAAATAAAATAAAAAATAGCAACAAAAAAGAAAAACCAAAATTAAAATATATTCAGAACAAAATAGAATGTCAGACAAAGCAGAGATTTAAGAAATTATAAGATGATAATGCCAACAGTGATGATTTTAAAAACTTAAATGAAATAAACAAGCTTTTTTACAAATGTAAAAAAAAATAAAAAATGTTACTTTGAGGACTAAAAAAAAAAAGAAGAAGGAGAAATTCCACTTCATCACACTTACACTTCTACTTCTCTGAGTAGAGAAATAGAAATAGCGATGATGAGTAGGGGGAAAGTAGTACATTTTGTTTGAAAAAATCAATCTTTTCTTTAGTAAACACATAAACAAAGAGAATGGATTCATTTATTTCAGGTAGCTTACATGTGCTTTCAGAAAGACTCATAACCAAATAGCAATATTACAATTGTATAAGAGCATAAAACCAGAATGCCCAAGTCTAAAACTTATCTTTACTACCCCCAAAGCATGTGCAAACTAATGGATTTTACTAGAACTGAATTTCCTCACTTAAAGTTGGGGATGATGCTAAACTAGCACAAAACGCTTATAGGAATAAAAAATAAAATATAAATAAGAATTTAAGACTGCATATGCAAACATATGACTATTACAAGTAGTTCACATGCTTAAAATTATCAGCTAACTTTTTATTGACAATTGTTTATAAGAAAACAATTGTCAAGTAGAAGTATACTTCTATGCTTTTTAAATTTCAACTTGGAATTATCATACAAATATAGTGATTTCTATCAGGTTGGGTTTCTTAAAAGCAAAAGTACAGCATGCATTCTGTTTACTTACCCATCCAAATTTTTTTCTCCAGCAGTTCATTATTCTGATAATTAATTCATTGGCTGCATTTCTTAAGTATAAAAACAACTCACATAGCTAGGAAAACTTTTTTTAAAACCATTAACTATATTTCACATATGCATGTTGGTTAATTGGCTCCTTAACAAAAATAAAAATAATAAAAATTGCTAGATATTTTCTTTTTGTATAAATCATTTTATTTGGGGCTATCGTAACTTTTATAGTACATTTGTAATATATTGCTATCATTTTCTTTGAAATATTTTCTTTCTAATTGAGCCTTTGGAATCATCTCCTTGAATTGCTGGATAGTTTCTTTGGGGTGGGGGGAACATCGCTGCCCTCTGGTGAGAGTGGAAGGCCCAGCCTTGCTCCTGGAGAGCTGCAGCTGGATTTGAACCACCAAGCCAGTGGCCCGCAGTCCCGCACTCAACCACTATGCCACCGGGACTCAGCCCAAATTGCTGGGTAGTTTCAACCAGAAATTTTATTGTCACTTAATTCAGATTGGTTTTAGACAAAAACTATTACTGCTTGACCTAAGTAAACAAGTAACTCATTATAATTGTAATTTAATCCCCTTGGTTCCACTGTCAAAACAAATATTGAAGTGTCAGATTATCTCTATAAAATATGAAACAGTTTTTTATTGATCACCAAACACATCATACATAACAGCCAGATTTTAGAGTCTTTTTTTGGCTGCAGGAAACATATCCAAGGAGCTTTACAATTGGAATAACTTCAGGTCATATTGGACATCCCACTCTTTTCGTAGTTGAAGAAATTTTGTCCACAAAATGGCTGAGAGAGCAGAAAGAATCTCAAGATCACTGGCTTTATACAGATAATATATCTCTGTTCACCACCTACTGCTGTATAGTGTTTATAGGATTCCTATCCTTAAGCTGCATCTCAGATATTAGGAAACAGTTAATGGATTTGTTTCTGAAGGCTTTTTGTAAGGTTGTACTTCAACTTACAGGAGGTCCTATATTCATGTCTACTGAAAATATAGTACTATTAATATGAATACAAAATATATTTTGCATTAATGCAATGTAAAATAAGAGAGAAAATTGGTGATAATCATAACCCTATCTAAAGTTGGTGATGGAATCATTATGTCATCTTGATTAAAGAAATTGCTCCTTTAGCTGTTTTCGGAGAGCATCTAATCAAAAAGTGTTGGATGACAAGTTGTAACAAGAAAGGATTCAGTTGTGAGTTATTTGGAGATGTTGATTGGCTCTTTATTGACAGTTGGAAAAAAATAAATGGCAACAAGATATCCCTGAATCTTCATGTGTTTCTTGGATGACTGACCACTTTATTCTTTTAAGCAACTAGAATATATGCCTTATCTATCTTTAATTTATCATATCTCAGGACTCTCAAGTCAATTCCAATTTATACTCTCCCTATAGGGGTAGAACTGTCCTTGTTTCCAGGTTTTCTGTCCATCTTTATGGATTAGAAAGCCCCATCTTTTTCCTCTGAATCACTGATAGATTGTCATTGCTGACCTGTCACTTAGCAATCCAAAGCATAAACCACTAAATCATTAGGGTTCCTTATATTATTTTTTCACTTTTTACTCAGTGACAAAGAACCGTGTTTCACAAGAGTAAGGGGGAAAAAACATTTTGCAAATGCCATTAATTTATGTAGATGGCAAACTCTCATATGCTATACAAATTACAAATTATTCCTAAGTAGTCACTGATAAATATTTTTTATTAATTGCCAGAAGTTTTTATTCTTTTTGCTGATATACTTTGACCATGTAAATATCTGGAAATAAGAATTACTCCTTGACATCACTTTAACAAAAAGGGTTTTTGTTTGTTTGCCTGTGCAATAAACAAAGCAGCCTTATCTGTCCTTCTTTGGTATTCCTATTGCCACAAGGTTGGAGTCAGATATGACTCCCTAGTCCATCCTTCTTTACCTATTCTGACACCAATTCTTCCTCCCACATGTTGGTTTCAATCATTTGTTGCCATGGCCACACAGAACTCAACAAACAATACTAACAAATAAAGTGATTTTTAAGGAAGTTCATAGGTTACCAGAAGTCAAGATCAGTAAAGAGTAAAGATATATTAACTGGTCCACAGTAATATCTCTCAGTCAGCAGCCAAGTCTCCATGGCCCTCTGCTTCTCAAAGACGCGGTCCCTCCTTGCCATCTTTCTCTGTGGGCAAGGAAGCTTAACCCGGTCCAATAGTCTGGAGCCCGTGAAGGAGAAGGGAACCCAGAGTCTCAGACTGCTCCTCTGAGCTTCTGTACCTCATTATCTGATGCCTCTTATCCCCGCAGGCTCCACCACTTCATCTTGAACATGCTCTTCCAACCATCCTGGGTTTTGCTTCTCTGCTGGAGATGACTCCTTTATACAGAGAAATCAATTTCATGGAAGTGTAGATTTTGTCTTTTAACAAAATGTATCAGGCACATCTCTCCCCCAAAGAAACAAAGGATGTGGACTAGTTCACACACACACACACACACACACACACACACACACACTACTAATGTTGGGTCTTCTCACTCATTGTCAAGTCCATTTTGGCTCATAGTGACCTATAAGGTGAAGCAGAAATGCCCTTGTAGGTTTCTGAGACTGTAACATTTTATAGGAGTAGAAAGCCTTGTCTTTCTCCCAATTCAGTTTGTAATCCCACTTTCATCTTAACCATTAGTATAGCAGAGAAAACTTTCCAAAATGGGGTGATAGCCACAGGTGACTCCATGAGGAATTATAACTAGAAGGGTGATATTAATTGACCACATCTCAGTTTGTTCAGTTTTTGTTATTTATTAAGATACATTTGGATAAGATCCTCCAAGGCGGAGTCGGCATCCCCCACATATGGTGGTATGGTCAAGAAAAAGACTACAATGTACTAGTTATGGACCTTCTTGGACCCAGCCTTGAGGACCTCTTCAAATTTTGTTCCAGAAGGTTCACTATGAAAACTGTACTTATGTTAGCTGACCAGATGATCAGTAGAATTGAATATGTGCATACAAAGAATTTTATACACAGAGACATTAAACCAGATAACTTCCTAATGGGTATTGGACATCACTGTAATAAGTTATTCCTTATTGATTTTGGTTTGGCCAAAAAGTACCGAGACAACAGGACAAGGCAACACATACCATACAGAGAAGATAAAAACCTCACTGGCACAGCCCGGTATGCCAGCATCAATGCACACCTTGGCATTGAGCAGAGTCGCCGAGATGACATGGATTCATTAGGATATGTTTTGATGTATTTTAATAGAACTAGTTTGCCATGGCAAGGACTAAAGGCTGCAACAAAGAAACAAAAATATGAAAAGATTAGTGAAAAGAAGATGTCTACCCCTGCTGAAGTTTTGTGTAAAGGGTTTCCTGCAGAATTCGCCATGTACTTAAACTATTGTCGTGGGCTGCACTTTGAGGAAGCCCCGGGTTATATGTATCTGAGGCAGTTATTCCGCATTCTTTTCAGGACCCTGAACCACCAATATGACTACACATTTGATTGGACAATGTTAAAGCAGAAAGCGGCACAGCAGCCAGCCTCTTCTAGTGGGCAGGGTCAACAGGTCCAAACCCCCACAGGTTTCTAAGCATGGATTGAAGAACAGAAGATACAAGCAGAGCAGATGATCGGAGCAGCATTTGTTTCTCCCCAAATCTAGAAATTTTAGTTCATATGTACACTAGCCAGTGGTTGTGAACGACCATTTACGTGGTGTAAAGAACTTCATTTCCGTATGAGCTGGCTCTGGGCAGCACTGGCAAGGGCGCCGCGTCCTGAGTTGTAGCCACTGTAATTGTGAATATTAACTGAGATAGTGAAATATGGTGTTCCGTTTTCTATTGCATTTTTTCAAGTGGAAAAAGTTAACTAAATGGTTGACACACAAATTGGTGGAGAAATTGTGCATATGCCAATTTTTTTTCCTTAAAGCCTTTTATTTTGATCCACACTGCTTTGAGATGTCATTTCAGAAGAACGGCATAAACAGTCTTCAGCCACAGTTGTGATGGTTGTAATGCTCACCGTTGTGCGTTCTTAGGGTTTTTCCATCCCTGGGGTTTACAAGTTGTTCACTTTAGACATTCTCAAAATGGTTGGTTGCTTGTCTGCGAGCCAGCTGGTATGGTAGCAACCAAAGATTCCAGTGTTTGGGCATATGAAAGACTGCCTGCTTACCTGCTAGAATAACAGCATCTAAAGTGAAGTCTTAAGAAAAACTTAGTGACTACTAGATTATCTTTAGGACTCTGCATTAACTCTATAATGTTCTTGGTATTAAAGAAAAAACTTATTTGTCACAGAAAATTAGTTACCATCTTAAAATTGAACATGTATGTATGCTGCTTAGATAAATGTAATCACTGTAAATATCTATATGATCTGGGATTTCGTTTTTATTTTGAAATGGGAGCTTTTTTGTTTACAAGTTCATTAAAAACTAAAAACTCTTTCTGTAAGTTTTTTAAAAACAGCAACAAAAAAGCCTGCTAACTCACTATGAAATCAAGATATCACCCTAATTTTTAATAGACGCCTTCAAGCTGTGTGTTAAGTATGTTCCTTTGCAAATCATTTGAGATCGAGTGTTTGAATCTGTCCCCTACCCTTCTGTCCACCCCCAAATAAATTTTGTAGGGTTTGTTCTGAAGGGGAAAGACATTCTTTCCATTACTTTATTTTTTTTTAAATGACTTGGAGCCACAATACCTAGTTCTGCCACTGCCGGGATTCAGTATTGTCACTCCTGCTGCCTTTGACTTAACTGGGCTGATCTTAGTAAGAATAAAATGATTACCATCTTTGCAATTGAGGGATATCTTAGTACAGTAATAGTGCAGAAATTTCTAAAAATGAGTATGAACTTTTGGGGGGTAGGCAGCTTCTTTGTTTCTTTTCTATTCACCTTTGTCAATTATTTGTTCCTTGACTAATAAACCCTTTGATACTTTTAGCCAGGAAAAAAAAAGATACATTTGTACACTCCTTTTGTTGAAAATAATATGCCTCCTTTGTGGTAGTTTCATGATCTGGTGTCAACTTGAGACTATTAAGAGCAAAGGGGTGGAGGTTATCCTGTCAATCAGGTCACAGCTTGATGACCTCATTTGGAGGGACTATGGAGATAAATAGCTCCCTGGAGGTCAGACCCATACACTGTTTCATCTTCCTGCTGATAAGCCACATGGAGCTATGCTGTGAATGGCAGAGCCTTGAAGATAGAGGAGCTGCATGGAGACACCTGCCAGGGCTGAGATGCTTCTACTACCACTAGATCCTCAAGACTTTCCACCCACTGACCTGTGATCTTCCTGCAGTTAGCATCATTGCATGTGTGGCGTGAGTCTGAAGAGGAATTCATAGACTGGTACTGGACCAATCAGACTCATGGAATTGAACTGAACTGAGGTTGGATGTTTTCTCAATATTCAATTTATTTAAGTTCTTGCTATGCACATATGAGTCTCCCTGGATTTGTTTCTCTTGTTCACCCAGACTAACACATGCTTCATTTACCGATTTGGAAGAATACGAGTGTTCAAAAAATATTAATATGTATGTTTAGACATTGCACTACTTTCTACTTACTTTACTGTCCTAGAAAGATGGTATAAATTCAACTTTCCTCATGGAATATCTTAGATTAATTCATCCTAAAGCTAACTGCAAAGTCACCAGTTTGAAAGCTCAAGCTGCACCTCAGGAGAAAATTGAAGCTATTTCAGTTAAGAGTCAAAATCTCAGAAACTCACAGAGGTAGTTCTACCCTGTCCTACAGGGTCACTATGAGTCTGAATCCACTCCATAGCGATGAAAGGTATGTATCTATAGAGTTTAAGAGAGTGTGTGTCCTGAAGGTCTTCTGAATATGAAGTAAGACAGAACTGTGGAATTTAGAACAACAAGGAGACTGACCCCTTCTTTCTGGAAAAAAAAATTCCTTAGAAGGACATCAAGAAAGGAGACCGAGAAAGGAGTGACCATGTAGTCTAAGAGGAAGACTGGATCCAAGGTTCAAATCTTCCAATCCTCAACAAATTTCTGTGATCTAAGAAATGTACAGTGGGCTGATAGACCTGATAGAGTCACTATAAATGTTAGTCAGTATTAGTGAATGACTGTTGCTGTTAATCGCCTTACAATCAGTTCAGACTTCTGGTCGCCCTATGGTTGAGGGGTCTAACTGCTCCATTGGTTTCCCGGAAGCTTCTTTCCAAAGTAGGTCACTAGACTTGTCTCAAAGACACAGATGGGTAGGCTCCAATGATCACTCTTTCAATTAACTGCTATGGAACTCTCATCCATGTGGTCCACTCTAGGGTTAGGGATCTGGAGTTCTCCTCTCACCTCCAACCACAGCACACTCCTCACTGAGGTCACAGAAGCAGGTGAATTACGATGCATAGGTGGATCTTTGCATCATTGACTCACTACATATCGGCCTGGAACCTGAGCATTCTAAATACACAGTCCTTATGAGTAGGGATTGGTGAAACGGCATCGAATAATAGCAACAAAGACACATTCGAAATAATGCCAACAGTAATAAGGAAGTGCTTCTTTTCTGCATCCTCCCTGTTTTTTATCTATAGCCACTGTTTTCTCCTTTAAATTTTTGTGTAATTGTTTTCCTAGGTTTCTTCAACCTTGTATGCTCTGACATGGTTAATAGCTACTAAAATTTGATAGCCATCTCTGCTCTCTCCATTGCCCTTCTCTCATCAACTTAGTTCTTTTGTTGTTGTTTGGTTTTTCGTTTTTGTTTGTTTGTTTGTTTGTTTTTTTGGGGGGCCATCACTGCTCTCCGGTGGTGGGAGTAGGAGGCCCAGCCCCACTGCTGGAATTGAACCTCCGTCCCAGTGGGCCGCAGTCCCCTGCACAACCACTACGCCACCAGGGCTCAGCCCCAACTTAGTTCTTGACATTCTGAAATCTGCTTCAGGATACAAGCGATGACTGAAACTAATATCTCAAAAGAACATTAAAATTTGTAAAAGAACATTAAAATTAAAATTTGTACCAAAAAAGCAAATGATTATACATGCCTATTTTTCCTAATATGTAATGTGTATCAGTAACTCTGTGTTTATCATATTTTGAATTATATTTTTTCTACTTCTGCCATCTTCATCCTATTTCTTCTCACCTATTGACTATCTACAGAGTACAGCATGCTGCTGCACCTATACATACACACATATTCAGTTTGTCATCCTATAATTTACAATGACTATTCTTATAAAGAAAATTTTCAAGACTAGTTGTAAATAATAATAATGTTCCTAACCACAATTTCACAAAATTATATAGCCAATCTGAGCCAAATACTTGGATGACTGAATTCAGGGGAAATGTTCAAACACTGGCATGTTAAAAATTATTTTTGTTACTTTCTATAGCTTTTACTGATTATTTGGGGAAGATGGCCAAATTACAGGCAGATGCTGATACTGATCATCAATAATGAATGTCTTCTGGATGACAAAGTTAAGTAACTTTCTCTTAATGGCTTATATAAGACTCTGTTGTTCTACATTTCATTCAGGGGGCCTGTATTTTTATCACAGAGCAATATGAATTACACAAGAATAGAAAAATCTTCTCATTAAAGCTCTGACACTCATTAAGCAAATTTAAGTTATTCTAACACTTCCCTGATATTGTTATATCCATGTAGTGAAGAGTCTTGACTCTCCTGCCAGTTAATTGTCTTTTATGAGCTGACCTAAAGACCAAATTACATTTCCCATGCTGAATGGAAGACAGAGTTGTAGCTGTTTTTATTAAAGCAACTAATTAAAATTTTCCTCTGTCAAAACACTGTTCTTCCCTTAGTGCTATTACATTAGCACATTCTTATAATCACATTATAGATATGCTTCATTTTATACCACTTATATGCTTCTGAAAAAGTCAGAGCTACGTAGAACCTGTCTGAAGTACAAAGGAGGCTTAAGGCTAAAGGAAAACTAGGTAAAATGCTAGGTTAAATGCAATGTGCTTAAGTAAACATCTAACCCTTGATTGATAAATTGTCTTATTATAAAGTCGCCATGGTGCACAAAAATAATAATGTACTTAAAGTTGTAAGGACAGACTATAATGTGAAAAAGGAAAGGAACAAGGTCAATGATCCATAGAAATAGAGCTCCAAGATTTGGCAATGTTAGGAGTAGGCACACAAAGAAATAGCCTTGCCTTCAGAAAGTAGGTCCATCTCAAGAAACTTGAAAATTCTTCTGTAGCAGCCAGGTACCATGAAGGAAGCAATTTAAAACAGGAGAAAAAGAGTCCTGGGCATGTCCCACTACAAGTGCTGCCATAACAAACAATACATGTGGATGATTCTAAGGAACAGAAATGTGTATTTCCATTGAGAAGATGTTAGAAATCCAAATTCAAGATGTGACTTCAGCTTCTCAAAGCTGCCAATTGTCATTGGGGGTTATGGACTTGAACTGCCTCCATTGTCTAGCTTCCTCTTTTCATTGTGAATGCTCTAGCTCTGTTCTGCTCCTTTTATCATTCCAAAGTGATTGGGTTTAGGATCCATCCTTTGTTAGGGTAATCGTATTAGCATAATATTTTTAAAAACCTATTTCCACAGAGGACTACATCCACACTTATAGGGAAACGAGCTTCAATGTACTTTGGTGAGTGGAGAGGGCACACAATTCAATTCATAGACAAATATAAATGATTTTCTTTCTCAGTTTATGCAATTGAAAGGTATACACAAAACCAGTGAAAATTACTATTGATTTTAATCTCCTGAGTCTCTCAAACCGAAGTCTAAATAGAGTGATAAATATAATACATTTTGTTAAGGCAGTCTATGGGAACCACTCTATTAAACAGCTAAGTGGATTGTTGTTGAGCTTGATGTTATGATTGGTTTTCATGCCACCCTTTACTTTTTGGAATTGTAATGTGACAGTGCACATGCTACATGTTCTATAAAGTTTTTCCAAAGTTTAAACCTTGGAAACTTTTTCTTAAATGATTTTGAGGGATTAAGTATCAAGGGATCATAGATCATAAAAATTTGTACAAAAGTACAAATGAAGAGGTGATGAACAAAAATAACATTAGAAGACAATGTGGGCATCTGATTAAATCAATTTAAAATGGATATTTTGAGTGTTTAGGTGGAACTGAATGCATGGTTGGCATAGAATTAAACATCTCATCTGGGCAATGCTTTGGAGAGGCAAAGAGAAAGCACTGCCTGCAAATAGAAAAAAACAACCAATCCTGCTATAGGTAGAGGTGCCAAGACAGTAGGAAAAGGTGAGGACAAATGAAGTCTGTGTGACTCTTGGGTGTGCTACAGCTTCAAATTTGGATGGATTTGTATACTCACAAACTATAATAGTCTTGAGCAGGAAAAAACAAAAGATTGACAGGACCAAGATCACCAGAGTTGTGAAGTCATTGATTTTTTCTTAGCATTCCCCAAATATAAAATTTTTTGAAATGTTCTTCACTATTTATATGCTGTTTCAAAAAAGACAAGTTCCAATAACACTATGATGTACATAGACTGATTTATCAGAGACTTAAACTCTCAATTTACAACTGTGATAGACCGAATTTTGTCCCCCATAAAACATGTATCAATTTGGTTGAGTGATAATTCTCAATTGTTTGCTAGTTATGCATTTATTATATAATATGGCAGGTTATAAAATGATGTAATTATTAAAAAATGTGCTCTTATGTATTCAATCAATCAACTGTAAGGTGCTTTGGGTGTGAGGCAACACCCTTTTATAAGTCACAGTCCAGACCTGATGCAATGGGAGTTTCCCTAGAATGTGGCCTACATCACCCTTTAGCTTATCAGTGATAAATAAAGAGAGAGAAGTAAATTGAAAAATAAGGGGGGGCATGAGAAAAATCTGAAGCAATAGACATCTTTTCACCCAGATCTCTGCACTAAGACCCACAGGAAGACTAAATCCAAGATACATAGAGATTTCCAATGGATATCAAGCCCATAGATGTACAAAGAAGACACATCTTCCAGAGCCAACAGAGAGAAATGAAATTATTACCCCAGAAATTCCATCCTGATTTTGGATTTTTTGCCTTCTAAACTTGAAAGATACATTTGTCTATTAAAAGTGTATACTTGTGGTAGTTCTGTTATGAAACCAAGAAAACATCACTGAGTCAAATTTGACTCATAGTTACCCCCTGTGGGCTTCCAGGACTATATAAAGGAGTAGAAAAATCCAGTCTTTCTCATGCAAAGCTGCAGGTAGTTTTGAACTGCCACCACGGTGGATTATAGCCCAACATAACTGCTACACCACCTTGGCTCCTATTACCAGAACCAAAGACAATAATCTAGCCAGTAAGCCTATTCAAGGCAACACGGTGTGTGTCACAGTGGAATTGTACTGCAGAGGGTTTTTTCCTTTCTTTTTATTTGTTTTTAACTTTTCATCGTGAGTGAGTAAAAGTTTACAGAGAACGTTACTTTGCCATTCAATAATCCATACACATATTTATTTTTGACATTGATTTCCATCCCTTCAATGTGGGAGTTAAACACTGGCTCCTTGTGTTTAATATTTCCATCTCATCTTCCTCTCCTATCTCCTCTCCCTTCTAAGTTTTATTCCTTGACAAATGTTGTCATTTCTATCTCCTATAGTTGATTGTTCTTAGGAATGTGTACCTCCCTAATATCGGCTATTTTTCTGAAAGGTAAACCACACAAGTAAGTTTCATTTAGTTCCAGGACTTCTTGGTGTTCAATTGGAAGTAACTTGAGGGCTCCACCAATATCTATCAGACCAGGAAGCCTATTATTTCATAATTTTGAGTTTTTTTCTGCATTTGTTTCCCACTCTATCCAAGACTTCATATTGTGATCCCATTCAGTATAGTCTGCTGGAATAGCAAACACCATCTAGTGCAATCTTACAGTCATGGAGGCCACAGTGAAATAATATCATCTCAGCATACATGGTGAAGTTAAAAATAAAGAACAATAAATGTTGGTGATGATACAGAGATTGGAGCACTTATAAATTCCTAATAGGACTGCACAGAGAGATAATCATTGTAGGAAATATTATGACATTTCTTTAAAAACTTGGAAAGAGAAATAACAAGTGATCCAACAAACCCATTCAATTTAAGATCTGTGGCAAGAAGAGATACAGGCATATTTATGTACATTGCAGCATGTTTTCCAACATAACTTGCAATTCAATAGTTCAATCATTCAATCACATCTAGGAGAATTGTATAATCACCCCTGGATCAAATTTAGAGCATACCAATCCATGATTAATCATCTTTTTGATGTATTATGCGATCACAGTCTATTCTAGTGCTTCCTCCCCTCTCTGTTCTACCTTGTTTACTCCCCAAATCCTGTTTCCTTCCCCGGAGTAGTTACATAATATGTTGTCAACATTGAGACTATTAAGGTGAAGGGGGTGGAATTTAGTCTGTCAATCAAGTCGCAGATTGATGACCTCACTTGGAGGTGCTAAAGAGATAAATAGCTCCCTGGAAGTGAGACAGGCCCACTCAATCCCTGGGAAATAGTGCTGCTGACAAGCCACATGGGGCTACACTGACAGAGACAGAGCCCTGGAGCTGGAGCAGCCACATGGAGACCCACACCAGGGCTAAGATTCTTCCACTGCCGCTGGTTCTGCAAGGCTTTCCACCAACTGACTTGTGATCTTCCTGCATTCAGCACTATTGCATGGCTGCATGAGTCTATAGAGGAAACTATGGACTAGTACTGGAGTCATGAGCTAATATTGGACTCATGGACTATATGTGGACTGGGCTAGGATGTTTCTCAATACACAATTACTCTTTGATATATAAAATTCTCTCTTATATACATATGAGGGTCTATTAATCTGTTTCTCTGGTTCACCCAGATTAATACACTCGCACCCATCTACCCCCACCCCTGTATTCTCTTGCCCCTTATATCAGTCATTTTCATTATGTATCTAATACTCTTCTGCTTCAAAGCTGGGGGCCCAAGAGAGAACAATAAAAAATAAAATTGCACTTAGATGGTTAGGATAAAATCATTACAGTATATAGACAAAAAACACAAGTAATTTGTAAGAAGTTGGAGGAAAGCAGCAATATTTAAAGAGCCAAGGAAAACATTTCTGTCATGGAACCAATAAGAGACACTTGCACCCAGAACAAATTCCAGTCATTTCTATAGGGTGCTCAATTGGACAAGTATCGAGTTCTACCCAGAATAATAGGGATTACAGTCATCTCTGCCTGATAATAAGGTTTTCAAGACCCTTGCCTGTCACAGGAGAATCTGCCAGAGACTCAAACTGACATGATGCACTGTCATTGCAGCATATGGGGTTTTTTGCTATAGAGAAATAAAAAAAAAGATGGAAACAAGTGACCTTCACATGATGAATGGATCAAGAAGCCATGGTACTTAATCATAGTAGAATAGTAGACAACATTATACAAATAGCAACAAGTGTACAAGACATCTCAGAACATGGGTGAAACTAGAGACTAATATGCTGAGTGAAGTTGCTGTTAGGTTGTGAATTATTTAGGTGCCATCCGGTGGGTTCACTCTCACAGCAAGCCTGTGCCCAACAGAGCAAAATTCTTGCCGGGTTTTGCACTCTCTTCCCCACTCTTCCTAGGCTGACGCTCACTGTTGGAACCACAGTATTGTGCTCTCGCCGAGGGTCTTTCTCGATTTACAAGACCCTTGATTTTTCTAAGCATGATGTCCTTTTCCAAGAACTGGCCTTTTCTAATTATATGTCGAAGTGCATGAGATAAAGTTCTACCTTCGTCCCTTCGAAGGAGCATTCAGGTAGTACTTCTTCCAGGACAGACTTGCTTTTTGGTCCCCATGGTACATTCGAAGTTCTTCACCAACACCGTGATTTAGATTCTTCTATATTCTTCTTTCTTCATGGTGAAAACCTTCTCATTTCTGGCTTCTAAATTTTGCCCCACACCTGTACAACTTAATCAAGTTTAGTTCCTGTGTTAGTCAGGGTAGGCTAGAGGAACAAATTCAATAGACACGCATATAGATATAAGGAAAGGTTTTATATATAAAAGGAATGTGACACTAAGAAGGCATCCCAATCCAGTCCAGTACAAAGTCATAAGTCCTATATTAACCCATATGGCTGAAATCAGTCTACAAAGTCTCCTTCCGACTCACGAAATCACAGGTCAGTGGGTGCAGAATTCTGGTGCTGGCAGGAGTCTCCCCATGGCTCCTTGCTTCCAGGGCTCAGGGTCCATCAAGAGCATGCTGCTCCAGTTTCAGAGGTCTGGCTCCACGAGGGCAAAGCTGTATGGTCTCTCCGCCAGCTCCTCCAGCTCCTTGGACACTGCCATCTTGTCTTTTCCATGCTCATCACCTCTGAGACTAACTTCCACAACTGGGGAAGATAGCTTCTTGTCTTCACGAGGGAAATATCGCGAGATTTCCCAGAAGTCTCAGGAAAAAACCATGTCCACATACAGGCCTCATTGGCTGCTCAATGGCTATCTCCAGATTAACAGGGTAGATTCTACCCCTACATTTCAATCATAAAATTAACATAAGCACATGATTACCACAGTTCCCATTATGTTTATCAAAGGGGGCACCGAGTGCATACAATTCCTGCTTTTCTGTATAAATCATCTTCTGGTTTGCTGGGATTGTGGTCTTCACTATTGCAATATGGTTCCTATTAGACTCAAAGACCAAGAGTACCATGGAGCATGAAACTTATTATTCCAGCTCCTACAGAAGAGTTTATTTTCTGGATTGGAGCCAGTGTCCTCATGATGCTGGTGGGTGTCTTAGACTGATGTGGGGTATGCACAGGATTCCCATTGCACCCTGGAGTTTTTCTTTTGCTTCTTCTGGTGGTATTTGCCTATATGGGTTTAATCAACATAAGGTGATTACTATGAGAGAATTTTACCAAGTCCACTATGAGTTTCAGTGCCAGCAATTTAAAACCACCAGCTGCTCTACTGTAGAGAAATGAGTTAGGCACTTCAGGAAAGAGCTAGAGTCAGGGAAGTCCACAGAGGCAGTTCTACTCTGTCCTTTTATGGCACTAATAGTTGGAATTGATTCTGGAAGAGTGAGAGATCTGATGAAAAGCTGTAATCAAAGGATGAGCCCCAACTGGAAATGCTGAGAATAATCTACTATGTGGCGAAGCACTATGCTATGGCTGGAAGCTTGGAACAATTTATTATATTCTGTGCTAAAAAGGAGCTGATCACAATCATCACAGTAAAGCCCTGCCCTGAGGCCATCTAAGAGATCTTCAGCAAGGAGCTCCATATCACCAGTACAATGAGCATGGGGATGATAGTGGTGACAATACTGGGCAGGAATCCTCAGGGTAGTCCTCTGCTGTGAGGTCCTGAAGAGTCTAGTGATGGTCAAGAATCAGCTTGCACCTCTGAAGAGAAACGTTTGCCCTTGCAGAATTTTAGAGGGTTTTCTTTGCTACAATTTCAGTATTCACTCTGCATTGCTAAACAACCACAAAAATTCCCTGTTTGTCTTTTTAATACTTTATTTGATGTTGGTTTTGTTGTTGAGAGACTAGGGCATTCAGTTTGGCTTGGTTTCTTTTATTGCATTTGCTCATTGTGTTAAGCAGAAACCTTCCAACAAAAAGTACTCTATATTCTAGCCTCTCGGCAAAAGATATTGTACATAGATAGAATTTTTTGTCAATAAGTAGATTAAAATTCCTATCACATTTAATGAGTTTGTAATATGTTTAAGACAATTTGATATGTAGTAAAAGATTACAATGTTTTTTAAAGCCTATGGCATGCATAAGGCACACGCTATTCTTCAAAATGATACCATTCTTCTTCAATACTTAAGAAGGTCGTGGTACATGAGATTTACCTTATGCAATATATCATTTGATTTCTTGACTGCTGGCTGCATCTGTGAGCATTGAATGTGAATCTAAGCAAAATAAAATCTTTGACAACTTCCATCTTTGCTCCATTTATCACTATTCTGTTTATTGGTCAAGTTCTCATTTAGTTTTCTTTTTTTAAAAACACTTTTATTGGGGGTTCTTACATCTCTTATCACAACCCATACATTCATCCAGTAAGTCAGCACATTTGAATGTATGCTGCCATCATCATTTCAAAGCAGTCTCTTCCTGCTTGAACCTCTGATACCAGCTTCCCATTTCTTCCCCCCTCTCTTTCCTGCCTGCCCTCCCTCACAAACCATTGAAAAGCTATAGATTATTTTTTCCATGTATTACATCATCCTCCATCACCTCTCCCCCACTTTTCTATTATTAGCCCCCCTGGGATGGGGTGCTACTTGATTTTTTGTAAACAATTGTCCCTTTCTACCCTCCTTCAATTCTCCTGGTATCTCTACTCATCTCATTGACCCTGAGGAATTTATCTCTCCTGGATTCCCTGTGTTTCAGGCTTTTATCTGTAGCAGTGTGCATACTCTAGTCTAATCTGATTTGTAAGGTAGAATTGAGGTCATGATAGTGGAGGGAAGGAAGCACTGAAAAACCAGAGAAAAGTTGTTTTTCATCAATGTTATACTGCGCCCTGACTGGCTTCCCTGTGACCTCTCTGTTAGGGGATGCCCAAATGTCTATAGATGGGCTTTGGGTCTCCATTAAATGTCTCCCCATCCCTATCTCAATTCACCTGGGATATGATTTTATTCTGGGTCTTAAGTGTCTGTTACCTGATCCCATCAACATCTCATGATCACACAGGCTGGTGTGCTACTTCTACGTGGGCATTGTTGCTTCTCCACTAGATGATCGCTTATTTGTCTTCAAACCTTTAAGATCCCAGACTCTGTATCTTTTGGTAACTGGGCACCATCCGCTTTCTTCACCACATTTGCTAATGCACCCATTTTGTCTTCAGTGATTATGTTGGGAAGGTGAACATCACAAAATGCTGTATAGTTAGAAAAAAGTGTTCTGGTGTTGAAGGAGTACTTGAATCAAGGCCCAATGTTCATCTGTAACCTTAAGTCTTAGCATATAGATATGACTACATAGTTCTATTACCTTCTCATTATGTGTGTGTATATATATATATATATATGATATGATGTGCACACCTGTATCCAGGCCTCTATAAATGTCCTTTACCTCCTGGTTCTTTACTTTTGACTTCCCTCTTTTCCCACTATCATGTTCGGCCTTCCTTCAGGTTTAGTAATTCCGTGATGCTACATGGCCCTTGATTAAGTCCCACTAGGCATACTATGACCTTCTTTCCATTGATTTTAGTTCATTTCTTGTTCCCTTGTCCCTGGGTTGATTCCCTGCCTTCCTTTCTCACACCTCCCTTTCTCCCATATGCCTCCAGAGCCATTGGTCCCATTCTGTTCATCTCTGAATTATTTATTTCACCTATCTTATCTAGATAGACTTGCAGGTGTGTTAGTAAGTGTAAATACCAGTCAAAGTAAAAACAACAACAACAAAGGATGTCAAAACCAACAAAACAATAACAGCAAAGAACAAAAGCAAGATAACAATGCCAAAAGAAAGCAATTGACAAAAATAGAAAAGTCTATAGATAGTTCAAGGTCTGTTTGTTGGCCTTTACAAGTGGTTTCCAGTTGAGTCTGATGGGGTGCCTCATTGTATTTGGTATTCCCTAGGGGTTTCATCACTGCAGCATTCCCTCAGTGTCTTGCTCCAAGGTGATGGGGCCAGACCATGTACTCTTCCCGCATTGCTGTCTCCCTCAGTGCTATGGTTCAGTGAGGGAAGGCTACACCCACGGTGGGGCCAGACCTATGATCCTCCTGTGCATTGTCTGCTCCGAGCAGGAACATCATCCTCAGGGCTTAGTGGACTAAGATGGTCTCGCCTCCCCCTCCATCCCTTTGTGTTTCTCCGGTGTGCTCTAACCCAATGCTCTCCGCAAGCCGTAGACCAGTTCGTTTTCTGTACAGTGAGTGGAAATGCATGCTGAAACTTGACATTGAGGACTTACATCAGAAAGTGCTTAAAGTGTTCCTCACTCTGCAGGCAAGGTTGTGCTATTTGCATAAAGTAAGTTGTTAGCAAGCCTTTCTCCATCTTAGGTCAAGCTCTTCTTCAAAGAGGCCAGTTTCTCTTATTACTTGCTCAGAATACAAATTGAACTATTTCCCTTGTTCTGTTCAAATAACTCTCTCTTGGTCCCTGAACAGATTCCTTGTGAGAACTATCAAGTCTTCTGGAATTCCCAATCTTCTCAGCGTTATCCATGGTTTGTTATGAACCACATAGTCAACTGTCCTTGAATAGGCAATAAAATACAAGAAAACACTTTACTTCCATTTTCTGCTTTTAGCCAAGGTGTCGCTGACATGAACAATATCTTTTATATATCACCCACCTCTGAATCTGTTGAATTTCTGGTAGCTCTTAGACTGCATAGATGCAACCAATATTGGATTATCTTCAGCAAAATATTACTTAGATGGTATTAATGATATTCCCTAATTTACACATATTATTGGGTATCCTATCTTTGTTTTTTTTTGGGGGGGCATCACTGCTCTCTGGTGGTGGTAGGAGGCCCAGCCCCACTGCTGGAATTGAACCTCCATCCCAGTGGGCCGCAGTCCCGCGCACAACCACTACGCCACCTGGGTTAAGCCTGGGTCTCCTATCTTTGGAATGGGAAAAAAAAAATGCATCTTTTCCCATCAGTCAACTGGCCAGTGCTGTAAGAGCTTGTTGAAATATCTCTATTGATAGTGCTATCTACAGCCATACCGCCCTGCACATGCCCATTCTCACCTATTGATAACTCATCAATTCCTAGTGCCTTGTTTTTCTGCTAATGCCTTCAGGCAGCTTGACCTTCCTCCTTCACTGCCATCAGCTGTTGATCATATGATACATCCTAAAAATTGAACAATTCTTTTAGATATAGTGACTGTCGTTTTTTCTTTTTTTATGGTTCAGTATTTTGCCTATAGATTCTATCAGGACTATCAACTCTAAGCTTGTATTTATTTTTTCTTTCTTCTGTCTGTCATATGCTGAGTGTGTTCTTCTTCCTCTTTTGTCCTTTCTCAACAAGTCTTTGCCCATTTCGTTGTAATACAAAATCTTTTAAAGTTTGTGTTCAGCACTTTTACTTCATCATTTCTCCCATTTGCTTTTGATTCAGAGCGAGTGTGAGTCTCTTCTAACATAACTCATATCTTTTCTTTCTTGACTGTCTTTTAATTACCTTTTTATTTCTTCATACATGATGTTCTTGATGTCATCCTACAACTCCTAAGAACTTTTTCCAAGGGTCAATGTGATGACTCAGGTCTTGAAATGGTTCAAAGTTCAGGTGAGCCAGGGATGTAAACAGGTTTGCTATTGTGCAGAATATATTGGAAACTGAATTTTTGATGATGTAGCTAGGTTAAAATTTAGCATCCTATCAGTTGATGCCCTTTATAATACATTAAATTTGTTCTGTGTTTTATATTTTTAGCTTTCTTTTTGTTTGAGATTTTAATCTGTTTTACATTGTCATTGTTTTGTTTTGTTTTTTAATGTTTTTTCAGTATATGAAATCCAGGAGAGTGAAATCTATAGAGACAGTAATCAGGGTCCTTGGGTGTGTGACAAGGGAGGTTGAGAGGATATTGCTAGCTAATAACAAACAGTAATAAAGATGAACATGTTCTAAAACTGCTTTTGGAGATGGTTATACACTTGTTTTTGTGTGATTGAACAATTGAATTGTATGATATGTGAATTATCTACCAATAAACTTGAAAAATAAAATGAAAATAGTAGTAATATTCTTTTAAGATTTCTTTTAAGTTCAAGGGGGACATATATTATCTCCTGGGGACTTGTTTTAATTTTCATTAGCCTCAACCTTAAAGTTTCATATAAGCAAATTCAGTTCCACTTCTGTGGGTCAGAAATATTTTGAAAATCATTGTGGTAGCAACTATTCACACTGCTTGATATGACTGAACTACTGAATGGTATGATATCTGTGTTCTGTCCCAATAGAAGGATTTGGAAACAAAATAAATATCAAGCCATTTGTATTCTATAATAAATACAATAAAATATTTTGAAAAACAGCAAAAAGAAATGTTGTTTTTAGGAAAACACATTACAATTTTGTTTTACATTAAAGCGCATTACATTATACACTTTTATTTTGTGCTCATTTCCTTCATGCTTGTAAAGATCATAGAGATACATGCAAATGAAGTTTTCAGAATTGCAGTTATTTCATAGTATTATCAAAATAACAGCAAACATTCATGAAGTTTTTACCATATGACATTAACTCATTTAATCTTCATAAGCCCGGGCTAGTTTTCTTTTGCAGTCTAATAAACTACCCCAAAAAAACTATTTATTATATCTCATGACATCAATGGTCAATAAATTGGACAAGGCTAGGATGTGTGTATTTTTATATTCTTTATGGAGTCATATGAGTTCACCCACTGGTATTTTCTAAGGTTCTGTCCAACAGTGGGTCAACTCTCCTGGAAGACTCAAGGACATTTCATGCATCTGTGCTGCTTTGACTGGAGTAACTAGAAAGCTGACCTCAGCTGGC
Source organism: Nesogale talazaci (assembly GCA_004026705.1). Lineage (NCBI taxonomy): Eukaryota > Metazoa > Chordata > Mammalia > Afrosoricida > Tenrecidae > Nesogale > Nesogale talazaci. The sequence continues at coordinate 57,476 of PVJH01000232.1, read as the reverse complement.
CTTATTATCCAGAGCACCACATGTGGTTCTCCAGGATGACTGTCTAGAGAGAGGGGAACTTCTATAGTGGCTGTGGGCTCCCAGAGTGCTTTTCCTAGTGGTAACACTCTAAGAGTGATAGCCCAAAACTGCAGAATTTCTAATTATCTAGTCCCCAAAGTCACAGAATCTTATTTCTCATACATTCTGTTGATTGAGAACACAATGAAAGTCGACCAAATTTGAGAAGATAGGAACTAGAAGACGGTTCTTGAAGGCAGAGGTAGCAAAGAATTTCAAGCCAGCTTTCCTAAACCACGGAGCTATATAAAATATTGTTTACCACTGCCTCTTAAGGAGGAGAAAATGGAGTCATCTGTGGTTAAATGAATTTCCTATAACTCACTACAGCAGAGGGGGCTGTTTTTAAATATATATGTCTTAAATTCACTGATTCTATATTACCCATATAGGGCAGAGTAGAACTTCCTCTGACTTTCTGAGGCTATAGATCTTTTTTGTTTTGTTTTTGTTTTGTTTATCACTGCCTCTAGTGGTCGTGGGAGCGACTCAGTGCTGCTCCTGAGAGCCGTCGCTGGATTTGAACTGCCAAGCCCGCGGGCCGCAGTCCCGCCCTCAAGCACTTACGCCACCGGAGCTCAGCCCACTATAGATCTTTTTGAGAAAAGAAAACCTCATCCTTCGTTCCTTGAGAAACCTCATGGGTTCAAATTGCTGGCCTTGTGATTAGCAAGCCAATTCATAATCTTGTACATCACAAGGTTTTTTTTGTGTCACTTGTAGTTACTGGTAATCAGCAACAAATCCCCTTTGGGCTACAAGTGATCTCTGGGGGTGTAGTCAATGTGGTTGTTCCATACTGGATTGCATTCTCCAAGGCCAGCGGTTTAAAACCACCAGTTGCTCCATGAGAGCATGAATCTTTCTACTCCTGTAGTCTTACAGTCTCAGAAACCCAAGCCCACAGGGGCAGGTCTATCCTGTCCTATGTCTGCTGAAGCTGAAATTGACTAGATGGCAGTGAGTATGCTGTTGTTTGGTTGGGCTACAAAGGATTACTCATGACATCAAATGTATTCCCATTAATAGTGACCCTATAGGACTGGGTAGAAGTGCACCTTTGGTTTTTGAAACTGTAACTCTTTATGGCAATAAAATGCCTTTTCTTTTTACCAAAGATTGGCTTAGGGTTTCAAACTGGTGGCTAGTGCTGTTAGCAGTCAAATGTGCAACTTCCTCTATCTGGAACATTTTTGCATTATGTGTCAGTCACAAATGTTTTTCACTGAAAATGCATGCTTTAGCCTTGGGTTAGACTTTTTTTTTTTTGGCATCACTGCCCTCCAGTGGTGGGAGTAAGAGGCCCAGCCTTGCTGCGGGATTTGAACCTCCAACCCAGTCGACCGCAGTCCAGCGCACAACCACTACGCCACCGGGGCTCAGCTGGTTTAGACTTTTTTTTTAAGTCTGAATCATACTTGGAGGGTTTTTTGACTGTCAATCAACAGATATGAAATAATTAGCAAAACTATCAAATTTTGGTAATTTGAAAGATATTAAATAAATGTAAATCAGTATTGTGTAGAACAATCATACATTTAGCAAAGTTCACCAGAGTTACTGGCATGTAATAAGGACTCAAAAATAATTTTAATGTAATTAATTCATCATTTGATTTTTCAAATGTCTTAGTAGGGAGAATGAAGAGAATAATCTGAGTATAAAGCCACTGTCATATAATGTGAAGCAAATGCTGTAAGAGAACTATGGTGGCTCAGGGGTAGAAAAATGCTCTGATTAGGAAGGTTAGGACAAGTTCCTGAAAGGTGATATACCAGCACTGATCCTCTAAGTACACTGGGTTGCTTGAGCGAATAGCCTCCTAACCCACTACAGCAGTCACTTGACCATGCTCAACGCTCATCCTCAAATGATGAAATCATACCTCCATCTCCCAACTGTATGCAAACTCTCCTTAGAATCGCTATTGTATGGGTTTGATACTCTCCTTGTGGTTGTGATGCCAAGTGGGTCCAGCTGTTAGGTGCTGCTGAGTAGTTGCAGCTCACAGTTGCTCTATAGAAAACAAAACAGATCTGAGCCCCAGTGGCGTAGTGCTTGTGTGCGGGACTGCAGCCCACAGGGCTGACTATTCAAATCCAGCAGCAGCTCTCCAGGACCAAGGCTGGGCTTCCTGCTCCCACTAGGGCATTGATGACACACGCGCGCGCACACACACACACACACACACACACACACAAGACAAAGAAAACAGAACACTTGCTGCTCCTCACAGTGACTGCTATGCTGATGCCATTGTGGCAACCGCTGTCACTCCATCTCAGAGAGTTTTCCTTGTTTTCCCTGGTCTTCTTATACTTAACCAAGCATGTTGTCCTTTTCCAGAGACATCTCTCCACATAACATACCCAAAGTACCAAGTATCAAGCCTTCTGCCATCCCTTCTAAGGAGCATTCTGGCTCTGCTTTTCCACAGCAGATTTGTTTGTTCTCCAGTATCCCATGATGGATTCGACACTCCTCACCAACACCAAGCTTCCTCAGGGGGAATTAAATCCAGGGAGGGAAAATGATTTGAGAACCTCTCAAGTTAAATGAAATCCCTCACACCACTCCAGTATTTTCTCTGTTTATCAAGTGATGGCTTATTGCTCTAGTTGTGAGGATTGATGCTTTCTTGATGGGGAAGTATAATCTTTGATCTTCCTCAGTAAGTGGCTCAAGTCCTCTTTCATTCTAGGAAATAAATTTGTGCCGTCTTCATATCACAGGTTAATAATGAGTTTCCTTCTTTATGATGTCAAGTAGGCTGTCTTTATTTTTCATACAGTCCAGTTTCTTGAATTACTAAATAGATATCATAAAGTGATACAATGGATCTCTTAGTTGATTTTTAAGCAGTTCAAATCATTGCCTTGCTCTATTTAGAGCAGCAGTTCTTAACCTGTGGGTCACGATTCCTTTGGGGGTCAAACAACCCTTTCACAGAGGTCGCCCAAATCATAACAGTAGCAAAGGGGGATCAACACAACATGAGGAACTATATTAAAGGATGGATGCATAGGAAGATTGGAACCACTGATTTAGAGGCTCCACATGTATACAATTTAGTGTTCTGGATTTCTGATTTTTCCCAATGTTGTCTATAACTTGCTATGATCCATATAGTTGGATGCTGTGGCAGTCATATGCTTATGTTAATTTCATGATTGAGATGTATGGGTGGAGTCTAGCCTGTTAATCTGGAGATAGCCACTGAGTAGCCAATGAGGCCTCTGTGTGGGCATGACTTTCTCCTGATACATCTGGAAAATCTCACAATATTTCCTGGATGGAGATGAGAACCTATCTCTCTAGTTGTTGGGAGTTAGTCTCAGAGACAAGGGATTATGGACAAGACAAGATGGCAGTGTCCGAGCTGCTGCAGGAGCTGGAGGAGAAGCCACATGGCTTTGCCCTGATGGAACCAGATCTCTGAAGCTGGAGAAGCCATGGGGACACCCCTGCCAGCAATGAGTTGCTTCTATCTCCACTGGATACTGTTGATGGACTCTGAGTCCTGGAAATGAGGAGCCATGAGGGTACCCCTGCCGGCGCAGGAACTCTGCACCCACTGGTCTGTGACTTTGTAAGTCGAAAGGAGGCTTTATAGACTGATATCAGGATATGGATTAATATCAGACTTATGACTTTGAACTGGACTGGGATGGGATGCTTTCTCAATGTCCCATTCCTCTTGTATATAAACCTTTTCCTTATATCCATATGCATGTCTATGAATTTGTTCCTCTAGTCTACCCAGACTGATATAGATGCATAGTAAGTAAAAATCTCTTTGGTGTTCTCTGATTTTACCCAAGATTTATCTGACACCATCAATGTTACTGCTCTTTCTGTATCCTTTCCTGAATTTAGCTTGAATTGCTGACAACTCCTTGCCCATGTTTTGCTGTGACTTTTGTTGGATTATCTTTAGAAAGAAAGCATACTTGCTTGTGGCATTAATGATATCGTTCAATAATTCCCTATTGGATTAAACTGGCTCACATTTCTTCGGGATGGACACAATTTGGATCTTTTCCAGTCAGTTGGTCAAGTAGTTGTCGTCCAGATTCTTATCATATTGTTGCATCAGTTTGTTGAAATATCTGTTGGTGTTCCATCATTTCCTGAAGGCTTGATTTTTGCCATCACTTTCAGTGTTGAACTTCAAAGTTGAACTTTTTCCTTTTAGTATCATTAGTTTTTTATCATATATTGTCATTTTTAATTATCGAAGACAAGCCAATTTTTTCAGTACAATGACTCAGTATTCTTTCTTTTATGGATGGGTCTTAGGGCTTACGATTCTCCATCTTATATTAGAAGAATATTTATAAAATATGCAAGTAAACTTGTGTACTCTCTTCTGTCAAAAATTCCATTCATCTTATTCATCTTTGACTCTTCTTTGGTATATTACGTAGAAAGAATGAATCATGACTTATAGGGGAGTTAATATCAAATATAAATCTGTTAAAATTTTTGGACATTCATGCCATATTTATTATGTCCTGTATGTCATATACTGAGATCAGAGAGATTAATTAAATGTAAGCATGCATTTACAAAGTTTTCAATGTAGCTTATTAGTAAATCTAAATCTAAGGTTTAGAATTCCAAGACTCATATCAATAAGCTAGTAGCAATAATAATACTGGCTTGAATTTAACTTGAATGTAACATAAATTTTTAAACTGCATTTTTAACAACTAGCAAAGACCTCAATTTTCAACATTATCTCACAAGGAACAGCTATTATACAGCTAGAGGAAATGTTTGTCACTTATCATTCAGTAGTTTATTTTTTCTTTGCTTGTTTGTTAAGTAAAATTGATGCGTACAAAACTAAGTATTTCAGGAACTGGAAATAAAATGCAGCATTTGAGAGATAGTACTTCAGGATATAAACAGAAATCAATATCCTCATTAATGAAAACAGGTTATAAAAATATTATTTTATGATTTTGTACTTAGCAACATTACACTTTACCTTAAAGTGCTTTGAAGAAAATTACAGTTTCAATGAGACATTTAAAACAGATGTATGAAAATAAATTTTGTTCTATTTTCGTATCACATAATTATGCCAATATGCTTTTCTGTTAAATCAATAATAATGTTCCAATTTTAAGAAAAAAAAAGTGGAAAACCCATTGCCATCAAGTCAATTCCAATTTGAAACAAATTGAAGTAGACAAGAATTCTAAGAATCCTGAGTGCCTTTTCTTAATAAATTTGCTTCATGATCAGCTTTTGTTTTTTGTTTAGTGAATTAATCATACCTGGAAATGACTTCACACAAAAAGCACATTCAGAAATTAAACTCAACTTTCACACAAAACAAAACAAAAATAGACGTGATGCATCCATTTCCCTGAATGGTATACCCAACTAAATTATGTTGCTTGCTCATATGAAAATAAGCCCTCAAAATTATCAAAAATGATTCATCCCAAACAAGATTGGCTGTGGTTTCAGAGAGCTGACTTTCCCAAACATAGGTGCATTTTAGCAAGTAAAAACTTTTGGCAAAATGAATTAAATCCTTGTAGAGAAATTTAACCCCCATTTAGCAGAAATTTTGAAAAGTCTCCCAGTCAAATAGATTAAAATAAAGAAAAGAATGGAGAGACTCAAATCCAAAATCTTAGCATTTTCTGGAGGAAAATAAAATTTTTAAATGGAAACTTCTTCAATTTGTCTCCAATTGAGATTGACTTAATACTAATGGGATTTTTCTTAATTGGCACATTTCTATATTACTCAATGCATTCAACAAAAACAGCAGAGATCATAAGAGACTCTTAAGATACCAAGATATATTTTCCCTCAATTTTTGGCACAAAACAGTGATGATATATTTTATATCAGTGTATGACACGAAGTATCAACAATAATGTCATTGATCATGGATTTACAAAGGAAGAAGAGTAGAGGAATGAAGGAATAAAAGAGGAGTTGAAACCAAGGGCTCAAGTAGAAAGAAAATATTTTTGGAAATGCTGATGACAACATATGTATGTACAATGGAGTGATGGGTTGTCATAAGATTTGTAAGCACCCCCCACTAAAATGATTAATTAAAGAATCAAATTTAAAAATAAAAATAAATAAATGAATTAGTACAAGTTTGACAAACTGCATATGGCAGATCTGCTGCACAACACCTCTTAAAATTGTTGAAGAGTAAAGGTGCCACTTGGAACACTGAGGTCCACTTAAGTATTTTCAATTGTCTCACTGTATGGTAAAGTTGAACAATAATCAAATAATATCACAGAAGAATGGGTGCCTTTAAATTCTCATTTTATATTTTTTGTGGGTATTTAAATTTTGTTTTGTCAAATTATATAAAAAGAACTGTGGACTTCCAGAAAAACAAGCAATCCGGTTGTAAGAAATATAGTGAGAATGTCCACTTAGAAGTGAAGATGAGAAGATCTATCTCACAGACTTTCAGCATGCTCTCAGGAGAGACCATTCCCTGGAAAAAGGATATGCGTTGTGTGAAGTACCAGGTCAGCATAAAGGATGAAGATCATCAATGACATAATTGCAAGTGGTTGCAGCAATATCCTCAAATATAAGAACAATTATGATGATGGCACAGGACAGGACAATGTTTTATTCTGTTGTATATAATAAGGACGCTCTAAATTGAAACCAATGTGACAGCACCTACCAACAACACTGGTCCAGTCCCAATGAAATGAAAGTTAAAAACATCTCAAATGCCTGACCTTTTCAAAATGCTACACCACTCCATTATCCCTAATATCAATCACCTCTCTCATGTCTCAGAGCTCTACTGTTCAGTGCAACCTCTCACAGAACTCATAAACTATGAAGGGTTTGAGTAACTCACATTGGAGTGGAGGCTGATAAACTTCAAATCCAAATTTCAGGTAGCTGTCTAGAGGATTCTCTTCCTTCACACCATGTTACTGACTCACAAGAACACTGGTGAATAAGGTAAAACTGCAAATTCAAGTGATAAGAAGTCAGGCAAAGACAAGAAAAAGACACAATCCACTGCAAGAAAGTAAACTTTCTCAAAGTTAAATCATGAAATAGATCCTTGAGTCCTGGTTTGTAGGGTTTTAACTGACATTTAATTGAGGCTCATCACTGAATGACTCAAATAAGGGAGAAGGCACATTGATCCCATCTGTGCATCTTAGGTGGACCAGGTCTAGTCCCAACAATTTCTGGAACCTCAGTTTCCTACTTTTCCCAATTAGTCAAGCAACTGGTGGTTTGCCTACTAAACGAACAACTTTAAGCCCGAAATTAGGTTTTGTTTGAACATGTATCACAATTGGCAACTAATCAGTAGACCATACTCCTCAAGGAAACAAAGAATGATGACTTGAGTCACACCTTCTAGTAATATGACCAACAACCTCACTACCATTGAGTTGATTTCAACTCAGAGTGACTCTGATCTTCACAAGGGCAGAAAGTCTTATCTTTCTCCTATAAGGCAGCTGGTAAGTTTGAACTGGTGACTTTGTGGTTACCAGTCCAACTATGCCACCAGTCCTCCTTTCTAGTAAGGTCAGAACTCAAATAATAACCTCCCTTAATACTACCTTATTAACATAATATGTGACTCACCTCCAAATGGCAGTACAACTGTAGGTATAGAAGTTAGAATTTGGAATGTATCATAGAATGGAAGATTATGGCTAAATGGACCATAGTGAGTAATTCACTGAACTGCACTGAAGAGCATGAGTATGCTTATGGCATCTCATGTCTCCCCTATCATCAACTGGAATTCACAGTTGTCTCAGCAATACAGAGGATTATGGGCCTAGCAGACTCTATAGGAAACAATAGAAAAATTCCTACATAATTTTATGGAGTAGAATTGAGACTACTCATGTTGGGATGTTACATAAGGAAGAACTAAGCTCCTGCCTTATTTAATTTACTAAATTATTTTTAAGTCAAAAAAATTGCTGAGCCCCAGTGGCATAGTGGTTGAGTGCGGGACTATGGTCCACTGTCTTGGTGGTTCAAATCCAGCAGCAGCTCTCCAGGAGCTAAGACTCCCACTCCCACCAGAGGGCAATGATGCCCCCCCCAAAAAAAATTATTGCTAGTCTCTTTTTTATTGTTTCTAGCCTTACCCCAACTAGTGCATCTGTATATATCTTGTCTACTATGATTGCACATGAAATAACATCAAGATACTTATTTCTTTTTTCTAAATTAAGATAGACCTGGTTTTATTTTGGAGTAAATATACATTCATATATGTGTGTGTGCATGTGTACACACACATATATATCTCTAAGTAGAAGCAAACTATTAAGATGTAGAGCTTTCCTATATATATAAAAACCAATGGCTAGGATTATAATCAATGGAGAAAAGAAGAAAATATTCCCACTGAAAAAGGGGACCAGACAAGAGTGACCTTTGTCCCCACTTTTATCTGGGAGATCCTAGCTAATAACATAAAAGAAGAACACCAACTGTATCTTTCTGGGAAAAGAAGTGAAACTATAGTTATTTGCAGATGATATGATTTTGTACATTGAGGACCTCAAACATTCCACAATAGGAGTGCTGGAAGTGATAGAAGGATATGGTAGAATGTCAGGTTGCAAGGTCAATAAGCAGAAGTCAATTAGATTGCTATATACAACTATTGGGAGTACAGTGAGGAGATCAAGAATGTAATACTTTTTATATTAGTCACAAATTGAGATATCTAAGGATATACCTAATCCCCCAAAAAAACAAATCATCTGTTCAAGGAAAATTACAGAACATTATTACAAGAAACCAAAAGGGACCTTTACAATTGGATGAGTCTCCTATGCGCATGGATCAGAAGACTCAATGTTGTAAAGATGTCAATTCTACTAAAGGCATTATATAAATTCAATGTAATCCAATTGAAATACCAGCATATTTTCAAAGAAAGGGAAAAACTGACTATCAACGTCATATGCAATGAAAAGAAGCCCAGTCCTGGTAAGAACTCCTCAAGAAAAAGCATAAAGTGTCCTTAACAGTGTATGTGACCTTAAAACTTATTTTACAGCCACAGTTGCCAAAACAGCATGATACTCTTAAATTGATACACAGACCAATGAATAGAAACAGAAAATCCAAAAATAAGGCCCCCAAAAACATCAAACAGAAAGTTGATGTGATCCCTGACCTCATTCTATATACAAGAACAAATTCAAGGTGGATGACAGACTTCAAGGTAAAATCCCAAACTATACAGATCATCAATGAGAAAATTGGGACAAAGCTAAGAACCTTAGTGCAGGGAATACATGGACTATTAAACACTAGGGAGGATACATAATCAGAGAAAGATAAAATAGACAAGTGGGACAGACTAAAGATAAAACACTTGTGTACAGCATAAGAATTCATCAAGACAGTAATAAAAGAGTCCACAGACTTGTAAAAGGTATTTAGCATTGATATATTGGACAAAAGATTTAACAATAAATTCTAAGCAATCTTGAAAGTTTACAATAAGAAAAAAAATTGCCCACTAAGAAGGTGGGCGAAAGACTTGAACAGAAGATTCACAAGTAAGGAAAGCTGAATAGGCAATAAACATATGAGAAACTGTTCTCAATCATCTGGAAAATGCAGATTAAAACAACTAGAGAAGCCACCTCAGATCCACAAAAACAGCCCAATTCAAAGAGTCATAAATGAGGGGGTGTGGTAATATAGGAACTCTCACTCACTGCTGGTGGTCTTGTAGAAAGTACAGCCACTGTGGAAAGCTATTTGATAATACCCAAACAGAAAACCAGTTACCTCACAACCCGGCAATTCTGCAACTGGACACATAGTCAGAAAAAATAAGAAACCAGCCATGACCAGAAACCTGCACTCCAATATTTACTGCTATGCAGTTCACAATCAAAGAATTGGAAACTGCCTAACTTTCCATCAGTAGATGAATGGATCTAAAAACTCCGGTATATATGCACAGTGGAGTAATGCACGTCCCTGAGAAATAGTGATGAAAAGACAAAGCACCTCACTTGGGGGAGAGAATTAGAGTATATTATGGTGAGTGAAGTTAGCCAAGCACAAAAGGACAAGTACAACATACGTCCAATGAAGTAAGTTTCAGCCAGCAAACCGAGCATAGGAGAAAAATGCACATAACTATACAGTTCCCTGACTGAGGATCAGATAATCTGGCATTAGTCAGACCAAATCAAAAGATGCATATGTCTTCAATAAAAAATTTAAAGTTTCAGATGGCACCTGTGTTGAAAGGCACCTCCCCCACCCCCTATACCTTTAAGGACCACAGAAGGGTGGGAGAAGAAAAAAGATGGCAATGGAGGATGTGACAGTCATGTACTTTGGTGTCAATTTCATGATTGGGTCTGTAGGGGTGTAGTCTAGCCTCTCAATTTGGAGATAACCAATGAGATTTCTGTGTGGCCATTGATTTCTCTGAGAATTCTGGGAAATCTCACGATATTTCCCCTGTCGAGGTGAGAAACTATCGAATCAGTCTTTTGGAGATGCTGTACTGACAAGATAGAAGGCAGTGAGCAATCCCTGTGAGCAATCCTGGAGAAGCCACAAAGGCCTACCCTGATGGAACCAGATGTGTGAAGCCAGAAAAGCCACATGGAGACTCCTGCCAGTGTTGAGATGCTTCTACCACCACTGAATACACAAGACTCTGCACCCTCTGGCCTGTGGTTGTCCTGTGCTTCATGAGTCTGAAGAGGACTTATGGATTGGTATCAGACATCTGGGCTAATATCGGACTTATGGACTTGGACTGGACTGGGTTGGGGTGCTTTCTCAATGTTCCATTCCTCTTGTATATAAACCTCTCCCCTATACACAAATGTGTGTTCATGAATTTGTTTCCCTGGTCTACCCAGACGAACACAGGGGACCAAGACACTAATCCACTCACAGGGAGGGTATGTAGAATTCTGGCTTGGTGCAGTGCTTGGCAACTCCTCTGAAATGATTGAAGGTACGCACAATAGGGTCACAATGAAAGTCTAAAGGTGTGATGGGGTGGGGGTGGGTGTCACTACCCTGCTCCATCCCTGATAGCAGGAAGAGCAACGGGACTAGTAGTAGGTGTCCTTCTTGTTCCCAAATGCCAAGGACCAGAAGGGTCTAAGAGCTTTAAGTAAGCCAGTTCCAGGATATGGACCTCTGAAAGAAAGGGGGATTGTACGGATGGTGGCTATTTAACTACCCATCTCCTCTGAGTCAGGATAGCAGTTAGGCTCAGAACTATTTGCATGGACTTTCTCCCTTTCTTTTTTGCTCTGGTGGTGAGCCAATAAAGTCAGGGACAGGCGAGGAGCAGGGTTCTAAAATTGACGGTGAGTAGGGTGTACTGTTGCTGGTCATCTTTGATCAATTGAAACGTATCTTAGAGGAGTCACTGAGAGATGAATGATGAGTAAACATGATAATGGGGCAGGAGAAAAAGGGAAAAAAGGAAAGAACAAGAAAGTAAAATATAGGAATAAATATAGATATGTGTATATGTAAGTGAGATAGGTATTTATGTCTGTATAAATAGATAGATGATAGATAGATAGATATGTAAATACAATAAGCTAATGGCCATCTAGTTAAATATTACCCCAGTACAAGAACAGTTATTTCTAATAATGTGGCAATGTATGCTACCTACTTTCCCGACACGATCACTAAAGACAAATGTGAAGAAAACTGATGATGCCTGGCTGTTGAAAGATATAGTGTTTGGGGTCATAAGAACTTGAAGATAAACAAGCTAACATCTAGTGGAGAAGCAACAAAGCCCCCATGGAAGAAGCACACCAGCCTGTATGATCATGAGGTGTCAATGGGGACAGGTATCAGAAGTTCAAAAACAAGCAATCACATTGATGTGAAGGGACATGGACAAAGTGAAGAACCAAAACCAACCCGTGAGATATTTGGAAAGTCCCTCCCAGAACGGCCACACTAAATGAATGACAAATCCAGAGTCTGAAATAGCACTGATGACATAAAATACATACCTGTCCTCTAGTTCTCTAATATTTCCTGACCTTACTATTATGGTCTTTGTATTACCTCATTAATTTGTTAGATCTACATATGTTCATTTGTATAATTAAGAGCTTTCCCTGCCTGAAAGCCAAGTTAGATAACTCTTCAGAAACAATAATGATTCCCTGAGGGTATGGAGAGTGGGAGAGGAGACAAGGGGAAAAGGGAGTGGACAGAAATAATGACTGTATAACCCCCCTGAAGGGGAACAAAGAATAGAATTGCAGGTAAATGGTTACCTTGGATAGTGTGAGATACAGCAAAATAAACAATATAATGCAATATAATATAATAGATTGTAATATAAGAATAAGGGTTCCTGAGAGTAGGGTGGGTGAGGGAGGATATAAAGAGGATCTGATTAAAGACTTAATGAAGAAAAATGTCTTGAAACTGGTTGTAGCAATTGTAAAATTATGCTTCATCAAACTGAATTATGGATTGTTATAATATCTGTCAGAACTCCCAATAACGTGATTAATTTAAAAAGTACAGCTTTCTATTCAACATTATTGCAAATTCATTTTATCTTGGTCTTAATGATTTTTATGATATATTGCCACAACTGATCTGAATCAATTTTTATAAAAGATATGATTAAGATTTTGTTTTTAATTTTTCAGGTTCAGAATTGAATGGGGATATTTTTTCAAATCGCCTTTTTTGTTTGGACATGTATCTCAACTACTTAGAACATGTAAGATAATAAATATTAAAATAAATATTTAAATATCTCAGGTACTCTACCTAGTTTTTAATTATAGAAGATTAGCTACATAAATTATGTTTTTTTATAATTATCTTTGAATTCCCAAATTCGACTGCATGCTTTGTTTCCACCATAAAATGTTTCTCCTACAATTTTATAAAGCTCAATCTCACTCCAGGAAATTATTATCTTATTTAAAAGTGGCATTTCTTATTGTCTAGATAATTAATCAAAAGTAGAAGTAGATTTTAAGTATAAGTTTGTGACATATCTTATTTTCTTTAGTATTTTAAGCCTATCATTTCATTATCTTCTAGATTCTACTGTTTATTTTGAGTACATGACTGCATTTTCTTTTTTTTTCATGACTGCATTTTCATTTTACTTATATTTTATTCTTTTAAAGGTAGCATATCTGTTTTTGCTAAGCTGCTTTTTAACTTCCTTTCTTATGTTTGGCTCTCAACAGCTTTTTGTTTGCTTTCTTTTTTTTTTTTTTTGGTAGGTTTTTTTAGTGCCAGGGTATAGCTTTCTTCATTTGTTTGTTGTTTGCAGAACTCAGTATATTCTGTCCTCTTATTTTAAATCTTTTTCCCCATTTCTTTAGTGCTATTGATTTGACTATTATTTATGCATCTGTTCTCCCTAATCTTTCTGCCTGATCCTCACCCATATGAACTCTTTCAATACATTTCTAGTTATACTGTCTCTCACCTTTAAGCATATCTCACTTACCAGACACCACTTTCATAATTGAAAAACTCAGTCAAAATCCCTCACTACACTTCAGATGCAATACCTCTCATGACATCACTCCCAGCAATTATTTCAGCAACGTGTCTTACTATTCTTAGTCTAGTAATTTAACCTTAAACCATCTGGTAAGTGTTTGTTGTTCTTACACAAATGCATTCTAGGTCTCAGTGACATAATTTTACTTCCCATAGCTCTTGAGACTTGACTACAATAAAAGAACAGATGCACAAAAATAGAAGTAATATATAATAGCAATTAATAACTGAGAAGTACACTGGAAAATTATGATTAAATGAGGGACAATCCACAGATTATTAAATACAAGTAAAATAAAGTAAAATAATTTATCTTGTGAAAACGAAAAGGCAAAGAGTTGGAAATCATGAAATAAAAGAATGCGAATGTTCTGGAAAGACTACCTCTTTGCCTTCCTTGAACTTAAAAGCCCCCACCGACTCCTGGCAGCACCACGTGTTACAGATGCAAACGGCAGTTTTCTCTGCTGTAATCTGTATGGGAACAGACCACGAGGCCTTTTCTCTGCAGCACCGTGAAACTGTTCAAACTGTCCACTGGGAGTTTAACTCACACCATGCAGGGATTTTTTCCTCCTAATTTGGTCAGAATTATGATAAATGTGTAAGAGGCTAAAATCATAAGAGAGGAGAAATGAAATGCAACATCTGAAAAAGGATAATTAAACACACTGTAAGGAGAGCAGGAATTAACAGAAAAAAATAACATCAAAATTCTAAGTATTGAAGTGTGTCTATTTCAGTAGAAAATTTCGAGTGAAATAGTTACAACAAAGACTGGTACCTAGACATGATCTGAAAGCATTCATTATTTATGGGAGGTTATCTATAAGAGAAATGAGAATGAATTGATTAGGACCTTTTATACGAAGACTTAATGGTGAATGCTTAATGTTAAAAAATATATCAATTATAGGAAATTTTGTTTAGAATGCTTTAACCAAGTTTAGTTGCACACACATACATACAGAACAATATCAGGCATCTATTCATATAATACTTATTCCCTACATATCCTTTCTAAAGTTACCTTATGATTTATACTAGAAAGAAATAAAGGATAAAATGTGCTGGGAGAAAAAAAATGAAAAAAAATTGGACGAGGAGAAAGAGAAAGAGAAAAGATAGGTTTAGATAGACTGCATCCCAAGACAGAAGTTCAATAAGGAAAATTCTGGGAAGGCGGCTGTAAATCAGTTCTACAGAGCAAGGGAGATGTTTGACCTCGAAAATATAACCAAGAGACATTGCTTCTTCATTTTCCAAGAAAGGAAAGTCAAACTCTAACCCAAAGGGGAAAGAAAATGCAGGTCTGTGTCCCTTAGCATCCATTCAAATAACATCTTACCACATACGATATATGTCTGTGGTCCCATTGATGTCCTTTTCCTTTTTAAAAGGAGAAGTTATTTCTTTGAGGCTATTATTTCCTCCTAATGATTTTAAAAGATACCAAATCCAGACTCGTCAGCACAGACCACGAGTGAGTGAGACCCAGCAGGGGAGGTGATTCTGGGGACTGACTTTCAGGTCTTACCCAGTCGGTGGGCAGGAAGGTGGTATCAAGGGCAGTAGGCCAAGTTGCTCCTCCTTCTCAGGCAGGCATACTCTGCTCCCTCCTTCATCATCTCGTCCTTACACTCGCTGCCCCCGCCTTCACTGCCACCATCTCAGCCTCCACTGCTTTCTCCAACTTCCCCAGCAGTGTCAGTGTGGAAACAGCAGGCTGCTGTGAGATTTTAATAGTCTGTTCATTAAAAGTCCACATCATACAATATCCTACTCCACAGAACACACGATGGGAATTAGGCAAAGCACATCTTTCAGGGCGAAAATCTGTGATTCAATATGCAAAATAAAATAAAATAAAATAGGTCTTCAGCTCAAACAACTACTAGAAAGAACCGAGAATTCATTCCATTGAGCACCAGGCATAATCCAGAATCATTGCAAAACATAAACTTTAAGAATCAACTTATAATAAAAGAGTTCAATAGTTGCTTGCTTTTTCATATCAAATTTCAAGTGGTTCCAATTTTGACAAAAGAAAAGTTTTAAAGGAGCTTATAAATAGTGGAGAGTGGTGGAAATGATAAAATGGAGGGAAAGCATGGGGATGGTAATGCCACTCCATTATAAGACCAGTTTCAAAGAAAGGAGTAATAAATGAATCAAAGAATTCTTTCTTATCACAAATGTAACCTGCGGGAGTAGGAAAAATGACAAATGACTCAAACATTTCGAGGAGGTCTGTGCATATAATGTAGTATTACAAAGGAACCATCAGAAGAAGGGAACACATAAAGGGTTCCAAGAACTTGTCTCTAGAAAGCTAAATAATTGGAGAAAAGTAGTGCTGCTTCTATCACACATGAATTTTGCCAATATTGTGCATGCTTGTTTGTTGCACTGATAAAACATTAAAACAGTGTCGAAAGAAATCACTTAGGAAGTATCTCTTAGGAAGCCTTTCCTTTTTTTCTGTAAGTAGTACAGGAAAAAAAGGGCATTTTTTATTAAATCACTTTATTGAGAGCTCATACAACGCTTATTACAATCCATACATCCATTGTATCATATGCTTCCGTGCATTTGCTTCCCTCATCATTCTCAAAACACTTGCTTTCTGCTTGAACCCCTGGTATCCGATCCCTATTGTCCCTCTCCTTCCCCCATGAGCACATGATAATTTATGAATGATTATTATTTTCTTGTATCTCACATGATCTGATATTTTCCTTCACCCACTTCGCCACTGTCCATCCCCCAGGGAGGAGGTTATATGTAGATCCCTGCTATCTGTTTTCCCATTCTTCCCCACTTTCCACCCACCCATCCATTATTGCTTTTATTACCACTGGTACCGAAGGGTTCTCCTGTCTTAGATACCCTGTGATTCCAGTTCTTGCCTGTACCAATGTACATCCTTCTGTCCAGCCGAATTTCTAAGGTAGAATTGGGATCATGATAGTGAGGGGGAAGAAGCATTTAAGGACTAGAGGAACATTGTATGTTTCATCGTTGCACCCTCACTAGCTCGTCCCCTCCCCAAGAGCCTTCTGTGAGGGAATGGCCATTTGCCTACAGATGGGCTTTGGGCCCCCAATCTGCACTCCCCCTCATTCACAACAATAAGATTTTTTGTTCTTTGATGCATGATAGCTGATGCCCTCAACACCTCATGATCACCTGGGCTGCTGTGCTTCTTCCATGTAGGTTTTGTTGCTTCTCAGCTAGATGGCTGCCATTCAAAATCACCACCAGATCTTCAGAAGAAAGAGGAAGCCTTTAACGTCCCTGACTCTATATTCCTTGATAGCCAGGCACCATCAGTTTTCTTTGCCTCTCTTGTTTATGCACCTGCTTTGTCTACAGAGATCATGTCGGGACAGGAGAAACCTTTCTTAAACTGCCAGATAAGCTTGACCTTTCTCTGGGCTTCCATAGATTCAGCATTGTTGCTGCTGAGGTTAGGTGTCATTGTCAGGAAACACTACCCAGTCCTGTGCCAAACTCACCATGGTTATTTTTGAGACTGCTGCTGCAGCCACTGTGTCATTCCACATTGTTGAGGACCTTTCTCTTTTTCTCTGACCCACTTTACCAAGCATGGTATCCTTTTCCGGAGACTGATCTCTCCTGATTACATAGTGTATAACTTGATGTCTCATCAAAATGGATAAAATGAAGTCTCATCATCTTCCTATGGATCATTCTGGCTGTACTTCTTCCAAGAATGATTTGCATTCAGGATCAGCATACTTCCAGTGTGACTTTATTTTGTTGTTCACATCTAAGTTAGGCTATCCTACTGAAGGCTCTCCTACATTAGCCTGGAGTTCCACTGGAGTGAAGCTCAAATCTCTCATCACTTCATGACTAAAATTTTGCTTGTACAGTATCTAAGAAATAGCTGCTACATATGTCATTCATGACAGTCAGCTAACTAACCATATTAGGTAATTTGTATTTAAGTCCATGTTTCAACTGATTTGTGGAATAATCGATGCCTAATATCCTCCTTTATCTTATTGCATATCTTAACTATCTCACAATAGTAGAATGGGATAGAGATCGTGTAAATCTAATGTAAATATTATTAAAAATAATTACAGCAGAACCTAAAAATTCAAGTCAGATTAGAATAAGATATGGAAGATCGAATATTATTGTCAATGGCAGATGGACCTTTGCTGAAAGCAGAGAATTATAGTTTTTTTATTGTAGTGTTTTATCGACTATGCAAAGTAATTCTCAGAGTTTCTCACCAGGAGAAAGAAGACTTTCTACTCTCATAGTTACTGTCTCAGAAACACACCGGGGTAGTTCTACCCAGTCCTACAGGGCCACTCTGAGTCAGAATTGACTCAGTATCCATGAGTTTGGTTTGGGTTGGGTTGGATTATGTTGGAAAACAGCATTGCATTTATCACTGAATACTAAATATAATGCCACAGAACAAATCTGTCTCAGAACAAGTACAGCCAGAATGCTCCTTAGAAGTGAGGAATACAAGAGTTTCTCTTAGGCACTTTGGACATGTCATCAGGAGGGAACAATCTCTGGAGAAAAATATCACACCTGGTTAAATAGAGGGCCAGGCAAAAAGAGGACAATCCTCCATGAAGTGGATTTAACACATGGCTACAATAATGCACTCCAACATAACCAGGATTCTGAGGTTGTTCAAGAAGCAGTGCTTCATTCTACTGTGCACAGACAGGGTCACCAGGAATTAGAACCAGCTAAATGACACCAGAACAACAATATGGAGATACATGTTTGCAAGCCACCAGTACTACAGCCATGCTGTAAGAAAATGTGAAACCTAATTAAATACTTAAAATCCTTCCTGTCTAGAATTTAAGCATAAATCAGCACTTGGTCCAAGATTATTCATTTCAAATCATTTTATCAGGTTAAAAAATGTTAATACATCTCACTAACTCACAGCATGCTATTATCAGCCTTAATTTGGTATTTTTTCATAGAAATGTTGCAATTACAATTTAGTTCACTTTGATCAGAAAAAGTTAAAGGTCAAAATTAATTAATGGAAATAGTAAAGGGCAAAAAATCATTATGATGACACACCTAAAATGCTTAGTGTGTACAGAGAAGCAACATTATTTGGAGATTTTTCATATTGATTTACAAAAGAACAGAAGGAAAAATCTGTGAATAAAACTGAATTTCAACACACTAAATCATATGTCAACATTAAAAAGGAACAGTTACCAAAAATGACAACCACAGCTAGTCTCATTTTAGACTTGAAACATCTGACTAATAGATATAACAATGACTAATGGCATTACAAAAGCTGCGAAGAAAATGTACAGCAGCTGCAATCAGAACTCCCAAGTAGATGGGTAGATATCAACCCTTTCCCCTCCCCACGAAGGATACTAATTTTTATTTAAATGCATGCAAAGCTTTAGATGGTATAAATTGGGCTGTTGGGTACAAGCCCACCACTTCGAGCCCATCAGCTGCTCTACAGGGGAAAGATGGGGCTTTAAAGAGTGACAACCTTGGAAGCCCAAGGGCTTTAGACGTGCTACCCTGGCCCGAAGGCTCACTGTGGTTTGAATTCAGCTCAACAGAAGTGAGTTTTTGAGCCACCGATGATAAATGCTTTTAGTTTTTATAAAGTGTATGTGATTTCCGTAATCAAAAACAACTCTGGAAATAAAATTCAAATTGTATACTTTCTATTTATACATCTCCACAATTTACCTTTCACTTGCTCTTTATGATGAAGTTTAGTGTTAGACACAGTTAGAAGTCCAAACTCCATTTTGGACTCCATTTTAGACAGGAGGCTCATGAGAGCATTTGGAATGATAAGTTTGGCATCATCTAGCTAATAATTAATAGAATGAAATCCAGAATTTGAGTCTGCTTGATGTTCACTGATCTTTATAATAAATGCTAGTTTGCATCCCTTTCGGCTAAGAAAACATGCATCATCTATCCGGTTTCAATTAGGAACCTTTTTATAACTACTTAGATCTGTAATGAGCCACATCAAAGCTAAATAATTTTCTAAGCCTCTCCCACACTCCCATTCTAACAAATGACGCACCAGAAAAATAGAGTTAATAGGAGAATTACAAAACTTTATATTTCAGGGCAGTGATGCCTAAAAAAAAAAAAAAGAAAGAAAGAAAGAAACTTTATATTTAATCTACAGGCCAGCGCTCTTTATGTTGAAAACAGTCAGATGTAACAGTGAGTTCTAATAGGTTATGAAATAGCTGTAGCAAATGCATGATTTTTAACAGCATGCAAGTGAAAAAATTCCCACCACAGTTTTGTGTATGTAAATGGCTCTTTTTTTTAGCAATTTGAAAGAATAAAAATGCACCACTTTGAATTACTTTAATAACTAAAAAGCCAAAGTATCTTTTAGTTGTCTTTATTTCACTTTAAAGTGTATATGGTACTTTAGCCTTAAAGCATTTTCCCCTCTAAGGTAGATTTTGTAAATATTAGAACAAAAGAAAATGAAATCAAGATGTTCTGCTGTCTAGTATCTTTGATCAGTTTCCCCTAATGTCCTATGACCAATAGCAACATCTAGTCAGACACTTGATTTGTTGTATTTTTTCCATCAATGTGGGCTTTAAGATGAATCCTCAGGCCCACTGAGGCCTTCCGAAAGCATAAACACATAGTACACACAGTGAATGGTTTAAGACAGCTGCTCCACTGCATCTGGAGGATGGTTTATAATAGAAAAATAGTAACCACTGGAGACAAAATGTGTTCCTGTTTCCAGGATAAAGGTCTTTCTGGTAGCACATTGATGGAAAGCCAGAACTTGGGACCAAAACAATAAAGTTTCCTAGTGCAAATAAATAGCCCTTCCATCATGTCAGGAGCGAGTTTCAAAGGAACAAACTACATAATGATTGAAAGGCAGACAATGTGACCACTTAGTGCAGACACAGGCCAAGCAGGGGTGTACGATCAGTGATAGAATGGTTACGGCAGCAGACAGGCTCAGTAAAATGGTTAAAGGTAAAAAGCAGAAAGCTGAGAAGGAAATCAAAGGTACAAGAAAAGCAAGTGTTCTCAAAGCACAGAGAAGCCAGAAACTGTATGCTATTTGGGGAGAAAGAGGCTGGATAGTGAGGTTCAAGACTTGGTAGTAATTGAGTAATGTTCCAGTCCTAGAGTACAGGTAATGGATTTGACATTTACATGCACCATAGGCAAACTCCAAGACTTTGATCAAGTACTTGTTGTTGGGTTGTTTTTTGCTTTTTTTTCATCTGCATTCTAAATTAGAAAATAGTAAAAGAAATTTTAAACCATCTACCTCATGAATATGAGGGTCCCTCATAGCATAGAGATTGTGCACTGGGATTCTAACCAGATGGTAAAGCGTTTGAAACTACCAGCTTCTCCACAGGAAAACAAATGAAACTTTCTATTCCTGTAAAAAATTGCAGTCTTGGGGCTGAGCCCTGGTGGCATAAGCGGTTGAGTGTGAGACTGTGGCCTGTTTGTTCGGAGGTTCAAATCCAGCAGCAGATCTCAGAAGCAGCACTGGGTAGCTCCCACAACCACCAGAGGCAGTGATGTCAAAAAAATTACAGTCTTGGAAACCAACAGAGGCAGTTTTACAATGCTGTACCATACGTCCAAACTGACTCATAGCACTGAGTGTTTCTTTAATCAATAGAGGCTATCTGCTTTCAAAGAAATAAATCTTTAAAAAAACAATTAGCACAGTATAAATTAAAAAAATACTCACTGCCATAAATTTGGTTCAGACACGTAGTGACCCTCTAGGACAGATTAGATCTGCCCCTTTTGTTTCCTGAAACTTCAAGTGTTTGTGGGAGCACACCTAAAGGCGTTGGTAAGTTCCAACTGCTGACTTTTCAGATAGCAGACAAACTTTTGATTCACTAAGGCACCAGAATTCCTTGTATTCAAGAAAAGGCAGACTAATTTTGTTTTGTTTTGTTTTGTGGCATCATTGCCCTGGTGGGAGTAGGAAGCACAGTCTTGCTCCGAGAAAGCTGACAGATATTATTAATTATATATGGATTATTGAAAACAGGAAGTAACTAAAGCCCTTGTAATATAATAAAAATTCTAGGCCATATAGCACAGGAAACATAGGACAAGAACTAAAATACTAACTTAAGCAGCTTTTGGGTTTTCATGAGTCGAAGTCAACCCAACAGCAACCAACAAGAAGTCGAAGTATTAGCCAAAAGGTAATAGTTAAGAGTATAGATTCAAGAACCAAGCTGCCTGATTGACTATTTATCAGAAGTTCTGCAAATAATTTAATTTATCTGTGACACAATGCCCTAATCTGTAAAATTAGACTATATAAGGAGCTCCTCTGTCGATATACAGGTTTTCTAGCTTCTTGACAGACTTGTTTTCATATTAACAGAGTATCAGTATCAGTGCCTTCAATAAGTAGTCTTACTCCATTTAGAGCAATACAGGAAGAAGAAAAGCCAGGAATAGGAGGAAGCTAGAGAACGTATGACTAATTGTTTCCATGAACGATGCGCTCCCTTGCCATGAGACCACAGGAATTGGATGGTGCCCAGCTGTTATTTGCCCAGCTGAACAATTTGATCAACGATTAGGTGGGAAACTTATAATAACCAAGGGGAAATTTATAACAGAATTTCAAATTCTCAGGGACTCTATACTTTCTGGAGCCATAGAGGCTGGATAAACTCTTAAATTATTGCCCTGTATAATCTTTCATACGGAAGTAAAAATATGTTCTAAAGTCTTCTTAAAACAAAGCTGTAAATTAGACTAATATTTTTAATGCCTGTCTTGAACATTATACTCTTTTGGTTAGCATCAAATATGTCATCCAATCAAAAACAACAACTTAAAAAATTAAACAGGAACCTTAGGGGACAATTTGATGGAAAAACAGCACTGAAAATGAGGTGAGAGTTGTTCAGGTTGAAGAATGTAGTTCATGCAACTGCTATTGTTAAGCTATTGAACAGTTGAAAATCAAAATCAACTTTAGTTTTATTAAGTATCAATGCCTTAAAAAAGATATATGGGTGACCAAAATTAAGCAAGTGAATGTATTCATAGTTGGTAATCTTTTTGGCACATTTGAGTTAACTTTAAAGATCAAACAATGTAATACATTTATTCTTTAATAATGATTTTTCACTTAAGGTTGCACTTTATGATCATCAGGGCATCTGGGTTGATGCCTTGGTTTTGGGAGCCATTGAGGTGATTCTGATTCACAGAAACTGGGTGTGGCACGGTGAAATTGCCCCCCTAAGACAGGGGTCCTCAATCTTTTTAAACAGTGGGCCAGTTCACTCTTCCTCAGACCATTGGAGCGCCAGACTATAGTTTAAAAAAAAAAAAACCAACTATGAACAAATTCACTGCGGACCAGGCAGGACTGCCAGCGGTGGCAAAAACACCCAACGGTGGGATAAATGTCCTCAGTGGGCCACATGTGGCTTGTGGGCCATAGTTTGAGGACACCTTCCCTAGGTTTTTCTTTGCTGCAATCTTATGGGATCATGTCACCAGGTCCTGCAGCGCCAGTGAGGGAGTTTTCACAAGCTTAACCTCTCACTTATAAAGTGATCCTGATTGAACTCATTACATATTTGTAATCAATTTTTTGAGAAGTGCTCCAGTAAATACTGATTATTTTCTATTTGAGAAATCAAATTAAATTGCCTCAAGCTATTTCAAATAACTTGATCCATAGATTTTACCACCAAAATTTGAAGTTCCAGATTATTAAGTGGATTTGTTTTTATTATGTTACACACTGACATAGTCATGTAAATCATTGGATTATATTGGAGTTACCAGAGAGATTTCATGTAAAAAAAATACATTTCCTTATGCTTTTCAAGGGGAAATTGATTTTTCCATCCACAAGGGCACTGACATAGATGACAATAAAATCCAACTATTGCACATTAGTTCTAATGTTTATTTACTTTATTGGAAGTTTTAGTTTGGTTTCTTGAAGTATTTTAGGCCAGACAATGAAGCCCTTCTTATAGGAGTTTCAATTTGGCTGTGATGTAAGGATACATAATGCTAAAATTTACTTCACTAGCAAATGCTTAAAAAATAGGTCAATTTAATTTTTCTGTTAGATATGATTTCAGGTTAAATCAATAATCCTTGCATTGATAATTTATCATCATTTACTCAAATACTAACATGCATGTTGGTGAAAATGCATGCATTGGTTAAAAAATATTTGCATTAGACAGTAAAAATAAAATTAGTCCAGTTGTTTAAAAAAATGAATAAGGATCACTTTGGATTCATATTTACTTTTTCCAGGAAAAATCAATGAAGCAAATTCTTTCAACAACATGAGTTTATCATTCTTTTTCTAATCCCTTCAGCACAACTCACTATAACACAAATATACATATTTCTCAGAACACAAAACTTAACAGCCACATACAATTGAGATAGCTTAAAGAGCGCATCTAAGGAATAAATCATCTGTTTAATTAATGTTCTTAATGGTATGTTGATAAAATGAAGAAAGATATTCATAATATACTCGAACTGAACAACTTTACCAGTTGTCATAAAATTGATTCTGACCCAGAGAGAAGCTATACATTACAAAGTATGGTTGAACACCAGAGAATTTCACAACTTGCCTGTAAAAGAGAATTCCTCCCTCTAAGGTGCTGCTGGATGGTTTTGAAACCCCAAACTTTTAGATAGTAGTCAAATGCTTAACCATTTGCAACACCCAGAAATGCCAATGAGAAGCTGGCTATCATTATGTCCAACCAACGCACCTGAAAAGAGATGCAAGTTTATGACAGCAGCAGGTGCTTTAAGCCTGGACATTAGGTTCATCTCCAGAACTGTAAACCAAAGAATACCTGTGAGCTCACATGCACATGAAGCTAATGATTTCCCAATAAAAGATGAGAGCAGTCCTACTTGTCTCTGTTTGGAGACAATATATGTGTATCCTTATATGCTGCCTCAGTTTTCTGAAGTATTCAGTAAAGTCTTCTTAGAAAATATGCACTTGGAGAACTATCTTTTCCACTCCCATTCAAGATGGTACTATTAGGACCATACTTGATTTTTTCCTAAATACACTAGGCTATTTCTGCTAACATATACTTAGACCTTTTCTTTTTTTATTTCTTTTTTTTATAATGTCACCATTAGGTGATCCATTATTTGGGGAGAACCAGTAGACTTTTTCTTTTCTTTTCAAAATTATCTTCTCCTCATTTAAATTTTCAGGATTATAACCCACCTGGATTATAAGCACCTTTTACTTTGAAATTGTTACCCACCAACCCATTATTATTAAATTACTCCCAAACGGCCTTTTAAACAGAATACAATGGAATAGAAAAGATCGTGTTGCATCAAAGTAGTAGAATGTTTTTGTGTGAAAGTTTTATTTCAGTTGTATAAACAGGTGTCTGCAATATAGATCTTGAAATAAACCGTATGTCTTCTTGTGGGTTAAAGGAAGAACCATCTGAAAATCATTTCTTTAAGGGAAATGCCATTAAGCACTCAACATAGATAGGGATTAACTTACTAAAATGATTGATAGTGTACTTGGTAGGAATGAACACCTCGCATACAGTGTAAATGAGGGAAAAGGAAATTTCAGAACATGGTGCCACTTGTGAACTTCAGTGAAAGGCTGCAGCGAAGGAGATAGAAGAGCCATAATGCAGCATAGGATGCTGTGGTGAAGTGGAACCAACGAGTTATGGTTCTTCTATCCATGTCTCTAAAACACCCACCTAGAGAATGGATGGGACCGAACAAATGACATGTAGAAGACTCCAACTTGGGTATTGATCAGTTTCACTATTCCCCTGTCTATAACATGAGAGAGGCATCTCAGAAGCAAAAACAGAGAAGTCCAAGACCATCAAGAAAGATGAGCCACCAGTGGGGCGCTTAGGAGATTCCTGTCTGAGTGTCACAGACAGCAGGGGCTGCAGCCCTGAGACCATGACACTGTAAACAGAGCATCAGGAAGGCTTCCCAGCCCCACGGACCAAAGCAGAAACCAAGGGACCATGTGGCAGAGAGGGAGAGGACCAGAAATATGTGGCTGCTGGCTAGGAGGCATGGCTGCGGCCCCCAAACTTAATGTTTTCTCATCCTGGCTTGCAGTAACCTACTCCCTTCCCTTCAAGCCCCCATAACCAGGAGTCTTATCTGTGCATTCTGGGTGGCCATTTGGATAAATTACCCAACCCACCACAGATGGAGAGTGCTGTGGGAGGGGCGATTGGTGTTGGAACAGGGCAAAGCAGAAGGGAGAGAGCACAGCTGACATCTGCCTGTGGCAATTGGCCTTAGGATGGGCTGGAGATGGAATCTCCTTTTCCCTGTTGCAGCCAGAGGAAGTCCAACATAGCCACGCCGTTTGTTCAGATTCCAGTCCTTCAACTAAGGAAGCTAGCAGGGAACCTACAGCTAGGGATTTGAGTGAGTGATAAATTCTAACACTCGAATTTTTCAACTTTGACCAGGGATCTTCTGATACCAAACCTGTATAGATATAAAGCAAAGATATTAATTACTGCTCTTTCCTCCTCTGTATAAAAACCAGAGAATGGAAACCGAAAGTTCAGGTTTATAGAACAAATCAGTGTTACAAAATTTGCCTGTAACCCAAGAGAAGCTACGGATCAGCATTACTTGACCCTCACTTTGTAGGTGGTTGCTGGGTGACTCCTAGTGCTCACACAGCAGCACACAACGCTGCCAGGTCCTACACCTGCTCTTCTGACGGTACACTCATCTCGTTGAGGAGCTGCCTTTCTTGTTGTTGACTCTTTACTAAGCAGCATGACCTTTTCCAAAGGCTCCTCTCCCCTGAAAATATGATTAAAATACAAGAAGAGAAATTTTGCCACTGCTTTCTGATTTGTTATTATAGCAATCCCTGACCCCCAAATCCAGACCCATTAGGTTGAGTCCAACTCGTAGCACTCCTCGGAGGGTTTCTGAGGCTGTAAATCTTCACAGGAACCAATAGGCTCGCCTTCCTCGTCTTTAGTAGCTGGTAGGTTTGAACTACTAAGTTTACAGTTAGCAGTCCTACAACACTCAATCAAAAGTTCAACAGAGATCGCTGGCAGCGCATGACACTTTCAAGATTTTTCACCCAAACACAATTCAGATGTGTTAGTTATTCTCCAGACTTCCATATTCATTGTTCAACTTTTATAAGAGATGATTGAAAATACCATGACTTTAATCAGGCACACCTTAGTTCTCAGAGTGACATGTTCACTTATCAGCATTTTTAAGGTCTTCTGAGGTAGAATGCAGCAATATGTCTTTGACTTCTTGATAGCCGCATCCATAAGCATTGATTGTGGATCCAAGTGAAATAGAATTCTTGACAAGGCTCCCTTTATCATGATACTATCTGCTGTGAGGATTTTAGCTTTCTTTACATTGACTTGCAATTTAAAACTGAAAGTTGCAGTGTCTAATTCTTAGGACAACTGCTTTCAAGTCCTCTTCACTTTCAGCTGCAAGGCGGTCCTATCTGCACATTAGAGGCTATTAATAAGCTTTGCCCCAATCCTGGTGCCATGTTTTTCTCATAGTTCAGATTCTCATATGATTAGTTTATCATATGTGTTAGTTGGAGTAGATGAGAAAAACGAATTCATAATCATTCATATGTATATAAGAAAGTTTTATATCTGAGAGAAGCTTTACATTAAGAAAACATTCCAATCCAGGTCAGGTCAAGGTCATATTAACCCATATGTCCGACAGCAATCTGCAAAATCCTCTTCAGAGTCATGAAACACATGTAATGATGTCAAATTGAGAATGATCACCTGTCAGTGGGTAGAAAGTCTTTGTATCCATTGGTGTCATAATCGTCTCGGTGTTGGCAGGAATCTCCATGTGGCTTCTCTTCATCCAGGTTTCTTGCTGCATCAAGGTCAGACTGTTTGGCTTCTTCTCAGGGATTTCTTACAGGATGAGAGCCTTGTCAGTCGAGTCTCTCCAACAGCAAGCGTTGGCAGTAGAAAGTCTCAAAGGAAGTGAACTGAGAGAGACAGTGTCTCCACCTCCAAGAAGGAATTACCACATTTCCTAGAATTCTCATGGGAAGGCCAGGCCCACACAGAGGTCTCATTGGCTATTTCCAGATTGACAGGCTAGACTCCACCCCTACAGTCTTTTTTTTTTTAATCAGATAGAAGCAAACAGGATGTTGCAAGTCCTGCTCACACAGAGACGTTAATCACGTATCATGAGAGCTCCAATCATCATTTTATCTCTGCTCTCCAAAAGGAGGAACAGGTAAGGATTCACCTTACTGACGATCACCACCCCTACACTCTTATTCCTCAAACTGACACCAGATTAGGTGACTGCCACAACCTACATATTGAAGAAGTACAGTGGAAGATATGACTTTAATACACACATTTCTTGATTTTATAAAGTCCAGTGTCCCATTGTAGTGTTCAAATGGCTGCCGCTTGGCCCATGTACAGGTTCTCAGTGAACACAATGAAGTGTTCTATAATTCCCATTCTTCCCATTGTTATTCAGAGTATGTCCTGACCTACACAGTCAAAAAGCTGTGTGTTATCCAAAAACAAAACACAGCAAAAAAACAGTAAACATCGTTCTGCTGGCTTTGCTTTCAGCCTAGATCTATCTGACATGAACAATGACAGCCTTCAGTCCATGTATTCTTCTGAATCTGACGTTACAGAGTACAGATCCAGGGGGTTGAATGAGGATGGAATGAAATACTAAAACAAAATTACTCTCGAGTGAAATGGAAACCTAAATTGAAAAAAAAAATCTGAAGCCAACACGAAATCAAACACAGTCCCCCTTTGGCTCAGGTATTTTCAGCTCCTTGATCATTTTTAAGCTGTATATCAGAATATTCAATCATGGGTGCTTTATTTGCAGATATCTGTCATCCAAGTTTGTCCAATGCTTTCTCTGGCACATGGTTAGTAAGGGCACAGTTTGGGGGAGCAGCGTCGCATAGCCATAGCCATAAGGGATGTCCACTATTGCACAAGGCTAGCCACAGCCTGAGCCCACTGACTCTGCTCCATGCTGGATCTCTGTCATAGCTGTGCCTACCAGAGAAGTGAGAAACACTTGACAACTGAGGAGCTGCATAGTCAGGCATTCAAAAGAGCTAGGTAAAGAGTCTCGAGTTTTGAACAGAGTTTCACATGAACGGAAATTTGTCAGGTGAGTGTAAACATTTTAAATGTGCATTATTCACATTTTAAGTGTGATATGTAAATTCAAGAAATAGAAAGTAAATAATTTTTAGTAATTATGTTCTTGTATTTGATCTCAGCTTAAGTGTACTATCACACATTGTTTGTGCATACATGCTTAAATTTGATATTTACCTCACAAGTTGAAATGTTACCAAACATTAGCAAGCAGCAAGTAGAAAATTAATGTTTCAATTGCAAGCGGCCATTGTTTCACTGAAAATATCTTCATGGTGCCACTACAAACTAAGATTTTCCCTTAAAAAGTACTAGATAAATGAAATAAATGAGACTTCAGTTGGAAGGAATAGACAAACTCTGCACACATGGAATCAAGCTACCCAGTTTTTCTAATGTAATGGTGAGACATGGATAGTAGTGTTTTAATATGCACTGGCTCTAATTTGTCTCCATACATGTAAGGAAACACTTTATTCTCCTTACATTATCAAATCTAAGACTTGTCTATATTGTTCTACAATCTAGTTACTAAAAAATATCCTCTAATATTTTTTTGTTTTGTTTTTGGGGGCATCACGGCCCTCTGGTGGGAGTGGGAGGCCCAGCCTTGTTCCTGGAGAGCTGCTGCTGGATTTGAACCGCCAAGCCAGTGGGCCGCAATCCTGCACTCAACCACTACGCCACCAGGGCTCAGCCCAATATCCTCTAATATTAATACTATGTCTTCCCTCTTGAATTCTAGTATGGTATGAGCCAGAGAAAATCCATGTCAACAATTATCTTTAAGTATAAAAAAATTGAAAATAAAGGCATGTGCACCATTTTCTGAAGATCATACAGAGAATTTAGACACCTAAAGCATTACCTTCCATGAGTTCAGAGCTAGAAGACCAAAAAGATTGGAGAAAGGGCCATTTTGGGAGTTCACCATTGCGGAATGCCTTAAGGTGAAGTTAGATAAGCGATTGTGGATGAGTATGTTCGATGAGTTACTGTTAACAGTTGCTTATTTGAGTTAATTGAATATTCAAAATTCTGTAAATTTTCAAATCCAATTGTTGCTTCCAGTGGTCATACTTTTTTAATCCTCTCAGAACTATTAGGGAAATGATGTCTCAGCTGTCCTTAAAACTTACTCCACAATTAGTGGTCATCTAAAAAAGAACACTGCCTTTGTAAGTGGCTTTGTCAGTAAAGTTAACAATTGCAAGAATTTATCCTCCAGGTATTCCAGATGGAGCAAAACATCCGCTGGCCTCAGGAGTGAAAAGGCTCAGAGATATCTGTACATACACAACACCGTACCACGATGCTCCGAGAAGTCCAAACCCCGTTATGGCAGGTCCATCCTGTAGCTACAGGAAAGGGCCCCCTGTAATTATTCTTGTTGGTTTGCTGGGAAATACTATGACAGGTGTCAGGCTAAAATGCCAATTTTTGAAAACTTTGATTTAGTGAACTCTGCCTTGTAGAATTTAGGCTGTTCAGGGAGCAAATAAAGTTTATATTAAAAATATAGATTTACATGTTTTCATTTTTTCTTTTTTTCCAATTAGCTGTTAAAGACACAATAAAGGATGCTAAACTGGGAGAATTTTAAAGAGAATGTCACAAATTCATGCAAACATGTCATATATTCAAAAATTGTCTAAGAAAAAGTTTAATCATTTTATTGGGGGCGCATACAACTTTTTTTCACAATCCATACATACATTTATTGTATGGAAAACACATTTTACATTTGTTGCCATCATCATTTTCAAAACATTTTCTTTCTACTGAAGCCCTTGGCATTAGCTCCTCTTTCCATTCTCTCCCCGCTACCTCTTCCCTAATAAACCATTGATAATTTATAAATTATTATATTATTTTGTCATATTTAACACTGTCCAGTGTGTCCTTCCGCCCACTTCCCTGTTGTCCATACCCCAGGGAGGAGCCCATATGTAGATCCTCATATTCGATTCCCTCTTTCTACTTCACCGTCTCTCCATCCTCCTGATGTCGCCACTCTCACCACTTGTCCTAAATGGATCATCTGTCCTGAATACCCCATGTTTCCAGGTTCCAATCTGTACCAATGTACATCCTTGGGTCTAACCAGATTTATAAGGTAGACTTCAGATCTGGTAGTGGGAAAGAGGGAGCATTTAAGAACTAGAGGAAAGCTGCATATTTCATAGTTGCTATACTATACCCTGACTGACTTGTCTCCTCCCCATGACACTTCTGTACGGGGATGTCATTTCCCCTGTAGATGGACTTTGGGTCCCCAATCTATACTCCTCTTCATTTATAATGATATAATTTTTAGTTCTTTGATGACTGATATTTGATCCCTTTGACAGCTCGTGATCACACAGGCTGGTATGCTTCTTCCATGTGAATTTTGTTGCTTCTGAGCTACATAGCCGCTTGTTTACTTTCAAGCCTTTAAGACCCCAGACTCTATATCTTTTGATAGCCAGGCATCATCAGTTTTCTTCACCACTTTTGCTTTCGCACACATTTATCTTTGGTAATTGTGTCAGGAAGGTGAGAATCAAAGAACGCCAATTTAATAGAACAAAGTGTTCTTGCATTGAGGAAGTCCTGGAATGGATGTCCAATGTCCAACTGCTGCCTTAGTACTAACCTATAAGTACCAATAGCTTAGCCTAAAAGTATAGGCACATAGATCTCTTTCCCCACCATCATATATACATATATTTACTATGTTCGTGTCTACATTTAGACCTCTGTAATGCTCTTTGCCTCACAGTTCTTTCCTCTATTTTCTTTTACATTCCTCTTTTCCCCCTACCATTCTCATCCTTCATTTGGGTTTCAGTAATTTCTCTCTGTTACATTACTCTTGATCAATCCCTATCAGGCCTCTCACACCCACCTTGCCAGTGATTTTGGATCAAGTGTTTGTCCCTTGTCCCTAGTTTAGTCAGCACCACCTCCTTTCCCCCATCTCACCATCTCCCATGTTCCCCCGAAACAATCAGTCCCATTGTTTTCTCCTCCAGACTGTTCCTCCAGTCTATGTTATATAGATAGGCCTGAAGAGATAATAATATGCACACACAAAAAAAGGCATCATGAGATGAAGTGACAAAAGAAAGCAAAACAATGACAACAACAAAAAGGATGTCAGGGCTGAGCCCCAGTGGCGTAGTGGTTGTGAGCGGGACTGTGACCCACTGGGACGGAGGTTCAATTCCAGCAGTGGGCCTGGGCCTCCTACTCCCACCTACTCCCACCTACTCCTACTCCCACCACTGGAGATGAGTGATGCCCCCCTCCAAAAAAAAGGATGCCCAATATATATAATAAATAAGTACATAAAAATTATAACAAAAGAACAAGCTGTAAATAGTTCAAGATCTGTTCATTGACCTCCAGGAGTGTCCCCAATTGAATCCGATGGGGTTCCACTTCCTGGCCCCAAAATATATCCTGGGCACTCCATCAGGAACTCCATGCTCTGCCCCTACTGCTGTTTTGCTGCACACCCTTGCCTCAGTGTGATGAGATCAGACCTGGTATACTCCCAACCCTGGTTCTCCAGTCTGTGTCCATAAAAAATTTAGAAAATAATTTAAAGAAACTTATATGGGTTATCCCAGGAAGATGAAACTGTACATACACCATGTTGGAAACTTTCTCACTCACTGCCATATAGTCAACTTCAAATCATAGCTCAGATGTGAAAATTTTCTGTGCTATGCTATTTGAGAATAATATGAAATACTATCCTCCTAATAACAGATAAGCACATATTCAATAAACTTTGAAAGGTTCACAGACTTTAAAGAGAGTTATAGTGAAACTGTAACATGAACAATTCGTGTATGTACTTATTTTTTAATGTGGATGGAAACTAAGAATTCTTAATAATAAATTGGAAAATATATTGAAAAATGTACTGTCAGGGAAACATTCTAATGGAAAATTATATCATCTTATGAGTTAATTATCTAGATTCTCATTATCAAATTTTAATTAGTTCTAAATTCAAAGTAAGGATTTCTATTTGTTACAAAATCTGTTTTCAATTTGAGACTTAAAAGAGGTGGAGTGTAGCCTGTTAATCAGGTCATACCTTGATGACCTCATTTGGAGACACTAAACAGATAAATAGTGACTCGCTCTACACACACACACACACACACACACACACACACCAAAATAGATCGAGAGTGAAAAAGATAAATAGCTCGCTGGAGGTGGGTCACAGACTCACTCCCTGGGAAATATTGCAGCTAACAAGACACATGGAGCTATGCTAGTGCCCTGAGCTAGAAGAGGCATGTGGAGACCCACGCCAGCGCGAAGATGCTTACAACACCACTGGATCCACAGCACTTCCCACCCACCGGCCTGTGATCTTCCTGCATTTGGCATGACTGCATGTGTTTCGTGAGCCTGAAGAGGACTTTATAGCTTGGTATCAGACATATGGACTAATATCAGAGTTATGGACTTGATCTAGACTGGGCTGGGATGTTTGAATATATAATTACTCTTTCTATAAGGCCCTTTCTATAGGCATCTGAGGGTTTATGAATTTGTTTCTCAGTTCTACCCAGCCTAGCACAAGACCATATTGAATTAATAAGCATTGGGGATATTATCAAAAATCTAGGGGAAAAGGAAAGCTGAAAGTGTCATAAAGGAAAGCAATTAAGAAAATATTTTTGTTTCAAATGATGAAAATGATAAATGGAATTATTTCTCAAAATAAAAGACGAACATTGTATTGAGAGCAAATGACCCTGCAGTTCATATTGACTCTGTATCTACAAACTTTTATGCTGTGTGAAGAGTTGAAAGAAAGACTTGTACGCTTAAATTTTAGAATGAGAACCATTCACAATATCCACATTTATACGAAACTGCTGTGATAGCTGTGGTTGCACCAGCTATTCAAGTCAGCCTTTAAAATTCATCCTAGGAGACTTCAGGGATAGCTTAAGTGAAAAAGTACTAGATGACATTCTTTTAATTAGATGCAATTACTTATTGCAATGATATTTTCTTAATTGTATAATTGTGTTGGAGTTTAATCCTAATTTGCAATAAAATGTTTATTTTATGTAATGTTATGGCAATTCAGCTTGGAATGGAGGTGAATTTTAGCTAATAAAGTATTAAGCATTTTATTATGCTTTGCCTTTAAGAATTATTAATATGATAGTATACTTTGTAGTTCTAGCATTTCTGAAGTTAATTCTTATCAGTTTTATATGTTAGTAGTAAAATGTCACCTACATCAAATTAAGCTTGATTTCAGGATATTGTCTAATACTCAATTGAGAATTTTCTAGTAATAAAGTATTTTAAGTCTTTAGTTTAATAGCGACACAGAATGTTATAAGTACTTTTGCCACAATTCTATCTTTTAAGTGACTTGGCAGTTCAATCAATTTTGGCATATTTTAAATAGATTTTTTTATTATAGAGTTTATATGGTGTTTTTCATTGTATTAAAATATTTTAAGAGGATGGTTAACTAAGCAACTATTGTTGCTGTCAAAACTAATTAGAAAATCTGGGATGAACAAATTCAAGTTATATAAAATACAATATTGGGCTGAGGCCCGGTGGCGTAGTGGTGGTGCGCAGGACTGTGGCCCACTGGGACGGAGGTTCAATTCCAGCTCACAGGAGCAATGGCTGGGCCTCCTACTCCACCACCAGGGCAGTGATGCCTAAAAATAAAAATTAAAAAAAATAAAAATAAAATACAATATTGTTTGCAATATAAGGAACAAATTTGGCAACCACATTTCTTCAGATGAAATTTCCCCTGGTTATTCATGAAACTCAAACCAAAAACTCACTGCCATGCAGTTGATATCAACTCACAAGGACCTTAGCGGACAGGGTCGAAGTGCCCCTGTGAGCGTCTAGGATTGTAGCGTTTTACAGGAGGGAAAGCCCCGCCTCTTTCTTGCAGAGCAGCTGGTTGGTTTCAGCTGTGGACATATCAGATCACAGTCCATTGAGTGCCGCTCCTCCATGATTATTCATCACTGAATACAAATTTGAAGTTTAAATAAGAAGTAGTTTCTAATTGACTTGGACTAATTTAGTCATGGTCAAAGAAATGAACCGAGAACAGAGTTTAATTTTAGAAACTTGGTGAACTGGATTCACCTAGGAAAACATGAGGATTAGAAGCCCCGGGCTCTCAGAGTTGGGATTACAACGCTGGTTTTAAATAAGTGCTTGCACTATTTCTTTTTCTAAGAACTTATCACCATGGATGGCAAATCTTAAGTCTGAACTTTTTCATATTTCTCCCCTCCTAAGGGACATTTACCCTCTTCTTATGAAAAAGTGTTGCATCAACTGGGCTAGAATAGAATTTCCAATGATTCCATAAGTAAAACATAGTGACCCCCCCCCCCATGAAAAAAGTCAAACAAAACACAATCACCTCCACAGTGAGATCTCCTATGAACAACCAAAAAATTTTAAGGAAATTTCCTTGAGGGTGGGGCCTATTTCCAATGTAGGTGGATACTGCCGTTGGTTGAGTCTGAATACTACACCTGTCTGACTCTGGTTCTTTCCATTGCCAGTCCTGAGAGTTGCCTGTGGCCTGCCCTCTGACTCGCTGACCTGAAGTTCGTTGACTTCTGAAGTCACAAATCTGTGATCTTCCTTTGATTTCATGTTCACCAACATTTGCACCTACCCGAGTCGGGAGAAACCTGGAACTTGCCCAGACATGGAACTTGCCATCTCCTATGACTGTGTCATCCAGTGTCTTGACAAAAAAATATAGATCTGCAGATGCAGATATACACATGCTGATGCTTCATTGACTTTGCTTCTCTTGAGAAACCAGCCTAAGGTGTTTTTTATCCATTTGTGTCACATGATGAATGATTAGAATCGTTCCTTTGCTTGACCCCAATTCCCTTACCCCTCTTGAACTTTGAAATCATTTGGATGAACTACAACCCTGCTTATTGATCTACTTCTTCCTTAGGAATTAATCGATGCTGGGACCTCTGCCGCCTAACCCGACTGTAGAAAATATATAAGAGGCGAGCTGGCTTCCGTCAAGTTCAACACGAATTTCTGACAGGTCCATCCAGCTCTGAGCAGTCATGCTGCACCTTCCTAGTCTTTCCATATTGCTCTTCTACAAGATAGCTATTTCTCACTGCAGTCTATTTTCATATCCATTCCCTTTCTTCCTAGAGTCACAAGGACTGCACTCTCAGTTTTGGCTTAATCTGGCTCTGACGGCACTGAGAAAATCCAAGCAGTCAGAAAAGAATGTTCACAGCCTTCAGTCCTATTATAAACAATTAGCTCTCTGTCTGCCCTCTAAGGACAGTCCTCCCCACCTTCTCCACTTGATCCACTACTTTCCCAAATACCATAAATTCAAAAGAACAAGCCACTAGGGTTTCCTATCAGATGTCCTCAAACTATGGTCCAAGGGCCACTTGTGGCCCACCGAGGACATTTATCTGGCCACCAGGTGTTTTCGCTGCCCTGCTGTCCTGCTTAGTAGATCAAAAAAAAAAAAAACACGGACTTAGTCCCCCAATGGCAATGCAATTAAGTCTGCAAGTACCCAAAGCTGCCCTGTAGTGGGACTCTGCCCTACCCATGAGTCGCAAAACTGAAAACATTCAGGGATTTTTTTTTCCCCTTTTAAATGAAGACAGTTTACTTCTCATTGAAGGTTTAGTAAAACAAGCATTTTCATGCATTGCCTGTATAAGCATATAATCTTAATGAAATATCACAATGTGTAGTAAGTACCTTTATAACTGTCATGTCATCCCTGATTCTTCTTCAGAAAAAAATCTAAGAATACAATCATAGGTGAAAGAAAAAAGATTCCTGTGTTAGTCCGGGCAGACTAGAGGAACAAATTCATAGAAAATCATATGGATATAAGGGAATGGCTTATATATGAAATTAATGGAACACTGAGAAAGCCTCCCAGCCCAGTCCAGTTCAAAGTCATAAGTCCAATATTAACCCATATGCCCAAAATCAGTCTATAAAGTCTCCTTCCAACTCATGAAGTCACACGTCAGTGGGTGCAGAATCCCGGGCTGTCAGGGGTCTCCCCATGGCTCCTCGCTTCCAGGACTCAGGGTTCATCAATAGCATCCAGTGGTGGTAGAAGCAACTCATCCCTGGCAGAGGTCTCCATGTGGCCACTCCCACTTCAGCGACTCCATCCAGATGTGCCCTGGCTCCAACAGGGCAAAGCTGGGTGGGCTCTCCTCTAGCTTCTCCAGCTTCTCGAACGCTGCCATCTTGTCTTGAGATTCATCGTCTCTGAGACTAACTCCCAACAACTGGGGAAGATAGCTTCTCATCTTCACGAGGGAAATATCGCGAGATTTCCCAGACGCATCAGGAGAAAGTCATGCCCACACAGAGGCCTTATTGGCTACTCAATGGCTCTCTCCAGATTAACAGGCTAGACTCCACCCCTACATTTCAATCATAAAATTCACATAAGCACATGATTGCCACAATTCCTGTGCAAAGATGCATATTTTAAGTCATCAGAAAGATGGAAAATTAAAAGCCATCTAAATGTGCAGCAATAGTGAGTGGTAAATGTTAGAATGAGTATTGTTCACCCATGAGTTGATATCACTGATAAGTTGAAATGATGGCTTTCAAAAAGCAAAATAGTGGTGGGGTTATGTTACAGAGATTGTTTCCAAAACACTGACTTAATAAGCAAAACAGAAGTCTAACATCCCATGTAGAAGTTCAAAAGCATTACAGAACTCTGCATAAAAGTCAATAATCCCCTATAGGTATCTGTAAAGCATCTGAAAACACACCAACATATATATTTTTCATAATATGGGGAGGGGAGTTGCAGTTGTGAGATTGATTCTTGGCATTATTGTGGCCAATATGCATTTACTTCTGTCTTCCCAAGGAATTGTCACAAGACATATTAAGATCTATCATATTCCTTTTTTAATTTTTAAAATTTATACCAATTTCACTTTTAAACAATTTAGCATCAGGCTGAGTCCTGGTGGCATAGTGGTCATGTGCGGGACTGCGGTCCACTGAGTTGGCAGTTCAAATCCAGCAGTAGCTCTCCAGGAGCAAGGTTGGGTCTCTTACTTCCATCAGAGGGCAGTGATGCCCCCCCCTAAAAAAAATCTAACATATCTGATATGTGGAGCATCTTATAATTCATGACAGGTCACAGATGAATTGACCATACTCCTTTACCCTTTAACTCACGATCTATAAAATACACCAATAATCAGCTACAAGTAGTCACCAACAATCAATTCTCGATTCAATAAAGTATGTCTGCCTTTCATATCTTCCATTTGATTACTTCAAATCAATAAGATAAAACTTTGATCATCTAAGTACCAAAGTGCCAAACTCCCCAAATTTTAAAGATGTCCTCTACTTACAGAATTCTCCTCAAAAAGATAATGAATCACTTTTCCTAATGACCACGAACTGATGTCTAATGCAACCACCACACATAAAAGGGGCATACGAATTGTATGACTCAAATATGCATGCAGCCCTGTGAGCATATCACATTGTCTTTTCAAGTTAGCGATGGAAGATGTACTCACATGAAGAAACTTATACTCAGGCTGAGGCCCGGTGGCGTAGTGGTTGTGCGCGGCACTGTGGCCCACTGGGACGGAGGTTCAATTCCAGCGGTGGGGCTGGGCCTCCTACTCCCACCATCGGAGAGCAGGGATTGCCCCCCCCCCCCCAAAAAAAAGAAATGTATACTCTTTTGGTAGGCTGGATTGTCTAGAGAAACAAATACAGTGACAATGATCTATGTATAAGAAAGAGCTTTATCTTATTTATATATCAATATCAATACCAGGAAGTACTTATATATCAAGAAGGCATCCTTTGGTCACTGATGTTACTGTGCTACTTCCATGTGGACTTAGTTAACATCTCACTTGGATAGCTGCTCTTTGGAAACAAGCCTTTAAGACAACAGACACTATTTTATCTAGTCGCTTCACCACACTATGCTAAAGCACCCATATATTCTGTGTTCTTTTCCTAAGAGTAAATATTGATGTAAGAACAACTTGTTCCTAAATTGGGGCTAATATTTTATTCAAGCCCCAAACTCATTTCTAGATCTATTTATCTGCCATTGGCTTCTTTTCAAAACCTCCATGTTAACTTATAGTGGAGTCTTCTCAATCATCTTCCTGAGACATAAAGAACTTGTTCATATATATTTCAAGATCTTATTAATATTGTCTTAGATTAGTTCCTGGTACTAATTTTTAAACCCTGTTGAGAGAAGGCTATTGGGCAATTGTAGGTTAACTCCATACTGCTGCCCTGAATTATTCACTTGTACAGAATATATCTGTCACTGGATGCTATTTACACAGACAATGGAAGTTGCTTGATGGAAAATGTATAATAATATTCACTTTAAATGTCAGTCACAGATCTTCTGGAATAATATATTTCTTAATATAGCATATAGCACATTGACATTGCAAGATCAGTTTTTCCGTCTCCCAACAATTTAACAATCTTTATACAATTTTTAGTCTTAAGTCCTCCAATTGCAAGCGAGTCTGAGGTAGACTGGAAATCCAGGATTCAGTGCCCCAGCATTCCACCGCACCTGGCTTACATCTCCAAGATGCACCTGGGTCGATGTGTCCCACTTGGTGGATACTACTGGGGTTATTCCCTTTCTGGTGGCCCCCAAAGCATTTTCAGTCATTCCTTCCCCACCCCCCACACCTGAAGGTATATCCTTCCACTTTTTCTACCAGCAGTCATGTATTGCTGCTCCCCTTCCCCTCTCCTAACTTGACGTTCCAATCAGAATCCCTCATCTCTCTGATAGGACTGTCTACCTGTCAGGGGGACCTCATCACAGCTTTGCATGGCACCCACACTGTCGGCAACATCCTGTTCCCCCTCCCTTGACT
Organism: Nesogale talazaci; assembly: GCA_004026705.1. NCBI lineage: Eukaryota > Metazoa > Chordata > Mammalia > Afrosoricida > Tenrecidae > Nesogale > Nesogale talazaci. Next base: position 17,659 of record PVJH01000232.1, on the reverse strand, counting down.
ATTCGATCTGGACTGAGGTGCCTCTGGCAAGGTGACCTTCGAGATGAATACCTAGAAGGATGGTGCTTGGTTCTTCAGCACCGGGCAGACTTTCTACCAGCCCCACCCCTGGCCAGCAGACTGGGTACCCTGCAAGCCTGAGTTTGTGCCTATCTGTTGCATGTTCCTACAACAGTGAACTCATACAGTATTTGTCCTTTTGTGATTGACCAACTTCACTCAGCATGATGATTGCCAGAACCCTCCATGCCCTGAGATGTTCACGGTTTCATCACTATTTTTCAGGTTTGCATAGTGTTTCTTTGTGTGTGTTTACCAGTGTATTTTTTAAAATCATTTTATTGGGCGCTCGTACATTGCTTTTCTTTTCTTTTTTTTTTTTTTTTTGGGGGGAGGGCATCACTGCTCTCCGGCGGTGGGAGTAGGAGGCCCAGCCCCACTGCTGGAATTGATCTTCCGTCCCAGTGGGCCGCAGTCCCACGCACAACCGCTACGCCACCGGGGCTCAGCCCTACATCGCTTTTCATCATATATAGTTCAATACATAGTGACATATACTGTGCCAAGTACCTCCACTTGTCTGTCCTCATTGACATTCTCCCAAAATCTGCCTTTCCACTTGGGCCCTTGATATGATCCCCCTTTCCTTCCCCCTCCATCTTTTCCCTCCTCCCCCCCCAGACCTCAATACTCTGCAGTCTTTATTATTTTGTCCTATCTTACACTGCCCCACATCTCCCCCTGCCCACTCCTCCCTATGTCCGTCCTCCAGATAGGAGACAGTCTGCAGATCCCCACAGCCGGCTTCCTCTCTCCATCCCACCCTCCCTCCACCCATCCGGCGACTCCACTCCCACCAATGACCCTGAGCGGTTTATCCACCCTGAGTTCCCAGTGTTTCCAATTCCCATCTCTGCCAGTGTACCTCCTCCAGTCCAGCTGGAGCTGCAGGGCAGAGTTGGGACAGTGTTGTTTGGGGGAAGGAAACCTTCAGGAAATAGAGGAAAGTTGTATGCTTCATTGCTACCTCACTGCCCCTTGACTGGCCTATCTCCTCCCCGTGACTCCCCTGTAAGGGGGTGTCCAATTGCCCCCAAATGGGCTTTGGGTCCCCACCCTGCTCTCCCCCTCATTGTTACTGATTAAATCCTTGTTCTGCTGCCAATCCCTTGCTGTTGTGAACTGTGCAACGATGAACATGAGGGCTCACACATCTGTTCGTAATTGTTTTTTTTTTTTACCTTCTTGGGGGATATGCCCAAGGCAGGGATGTATTGTCTTCTTTATGTAACGCTGTATCTTCAGCTCCAAAATCAGAGTCTGGAAAAAAGTACCTGGGCTGTAGACCCTTGTGGAAAACATGAAAATGCTTATATAGGATAAAAGGACTTCATATAGCATTTCATATCTTTGTAAGATAAAATGTTTTATAATCCTGATGACGGAGAAGGGAGAAAGATGAGGCTTTCTACTCCCATAAAAGTAACGGCCCCAGAAGCCCACGGGGCAGTTCCACCCCAACCTATAAAGCCACAGAATTGGAGTCTACTTGAAAACAGTGGGTTTGTTTTGTTCGCATGACTGAGAAAGCCCACATTTAAAACTCTGCGGGCGGGTCTCAGGGCGGCGGAAATGTATGGCAACTTGATAATTAAGCAGGCTTGTCCTGGGTAGGAAGTTCTCCATCGCACCCCAGCACAAATAGGGTGATTAAGAAGGTCAGAGATTTCTTTCGGGGTTCATTGGCAACTTTGGACAAAGTCAGAGAGAACGTTGTGCATAATGAGTAGGCAAGGGGTGCTCTGAGTTCTATTTTTCAGTGATCTAAAAACTATTAGCGGTGTCCTGAATAACGGACCGGGATCTCATTTGGAGCCCGGAGGGGTGCAGGGCGCGAGAGGGGCTTGGGGAGGCTCAGTAGCTCGGATGGCCGCTTGCCAGCTGAGGGCAGCAGAGAGCTACCTGGGAGAAAATCCAAGGAGGAGAGACGGCAGCACCAGCTGAGAAAGGGGCGCCAGACAAGGTCCACGGTGCGAGCTGCTGGTGCCGCAGCTCATTTGGGGGGAACAACCCGTCTCCACAGGGTGGCCAGCGAACGTGAAGTCTCTCACACACACGGATGCATGACGAGCCTCCGAGGTACGGGGAATCATCCGGGCTCCCGCTCAGCTCAGCACCGTTCCCAGGAGTCCTGGACCCCGGCGGTGAGGTGATCTCTCTCCAGTTTCTGAACCGCATCCGGCCTTAGATCCCTTCAAACGCCCACATCAGCAAATGTCTTTTGAGTACAACCTGTTTGCAAAGACGGTCCTTTCTGCAAAGGGGATAAACAGCCATGCCAAGCATAGCTACAAGATCATAGAAACCTTTATTTAAAATAGCAAAATGTGCAGCGTGTAGCAAGCACAGGCTCTACCACAGTAGAGTTTACAGAGAAGGCTGAAAGTTAAGATTTCTCAACGGTGGCATCTTGGTGGGGAGTAGTGAGCGGCATCGCTTAGCAAACTCAGGCCCGTTTGACAGCTCCCTCCCAGAACAAGGACAGGGCTCCCTTACAGCCTGTGCAAAACCGGCGGGCTTTTCTCTTCCCTACCTTCCTAGTGGTGTCCCCTTTGGAAAGTGATTTAGCGTGTCTGGGGTCAGCTTTTTCACTTATCAAATAAAATCATCCCCACTTCAATGACGCTGAAGAGAATTCAAACATGCACACAGACCACGCACACGTGTTGTGTACAGTTGTGTTCCCATATTATCTGTTTTTATGACTGGTCTGAATACCAAGAGAAGAAAGATAGGTGGGGAAATCAGAAAGCATAGCTACAAGATCATAGAAACCTTTATTTATAATAGCAAAATGTGCAGCGATCGTTTCTCAACTGATCCTCAGTATAGGTCTAGACACTTCTGTTTTGTTTTGGGGGGCATCACTGCCCTCTGGTGGTGGGAGTAGGAGGCCTAGCCTTGCTGCTGGATTTGAACATCCAACCCAGTGGGCTGCAGTCCCACGCACAACCACTGTGCGTCAGGAGCTCAGCCCCGTGGTCTAGGCACTTTTGAAGACAGTTTTTCCACCCTCCCCTTTGCCTTTCTCGTCCATGTAGACCACGCGTCAGAATGGCAGTCTAGGTACCGATGGGGTACTCAAATTGTTTCGCGTCAACGTCCTTTGAGTTTAGTGCACAAACAGAATCCTGAAGGGTCAAGACGAGCCATGGGGGATGGGTAAAGTAAGATGCTCCAATGAATTCACCCAAGACAGCCCTTAGAGAATGAACAGATTCCTCTGTGCAACTTCCCTGGTGGTTGTTGTTGACCAATAAAACGCTGAATTTTCTAATGACTGCCCTGTGTCCTGAGATTAAACTCTAGAAAGATTTCTCTTTGGAGTCTCCAATACATTCACACAACCTTCTGAGTTGGCCTCCCTGGGTCTAACTTATAAGGACCAGCAGATCCCTCTTGGCTAGGCTCTTTTAGGGAACCCAGAGAGACTAAGACAAGTACATTATAGAAGAAACTGCCTGCAGCCATCTACGAATTACAGAGACTGGTTCCAACACATGTCGTTTGAAACACATCCATATATGAACTGGACTCCTAGGAAAATAATTTTTGACATCTTCATATGCAGGGGAAAGCAGAAACATGTCTAAAACCCAGACCATTGAAAACTTCAGAAATTATTTTGGAATGAGCTCTGTTCCTTTCACCAAGCAGGTCAGTGTGAAAATGAGTGTCCAATGTGATTTCAGCCTCATTAGGGTCCATCTATACTTGAATCATGAAACAATATTTGCCCCCATGTCAATCTTCTTCTCATTAAATGTATAAGACCACGGGGAACCATTCGGGGACAAATGGAACTTGGAGACATTTTCTGACTGCCTCTGCCTTCTGAAGAAATTTATTCATAGGACCACTGAAGCAAGGAGGGGATGTGAGCTATTTGCAGCCAGAATACTCAGGCGCTGGTTGCTAAATAAAATAATAATCATAAATAATAATCACCATGAAGATATGAGGACATGTTAGCAAAACCGAAATACAGCTGCCTCCGCTTTGTGTTCAGCGTGGTCCTGTCCCCACACTGTGATTTTCCTGGATGGACAGTGAGAGAGCTGAATGCATGCCAATGAATAAGGAAATGGTGACCAGAGAGCCTATGATTTTCTGTTCATTTTTTAAATCATAAAGCGAGGGGCATTCGTGGTACCTGGTGAAGGTGGGAGCCCCATCAAGCCTAGAGAGATATCTCATGGAAAATAGGTCATCACCTGGGAAGAAGGGCAGGTGACAGCAGAAGCACTGGATAAGGGCATACCCGAATGACGACAGATGATTCCCTGGTTCACAGATCATGTGAGAAACGAGGTACCGTTGAGGTTCCCCCTCCTCGTTTTAGACAAGGAAAAAAATGCAGGTCCAGAAAAGTGGCAGAACGAAACTCCTCCAGGTGTCTAAGTTAGTCACAGAGTTACCCTAGGCAAGCAATCAAAGGCTACCAATCTGGCTCGGCTAGATCATGCTAATCAGAGGCCAACCCTCATAATAATCAAACAAAATTGGCGCCCTTTAAAAGTAACGAAGTCTGAGTGCACATAACCTGAGTCATCCACAGCTTTCCTAATAGGAAAGAAAACGCATTTGTGCTCCATCAAGCTTCGGAACACGTTCACCCTCCAAAGTGTTAAACACCCAGGAAAGGCACAGGCTGGTATCGTGAAAGGAGATGGCAGCATACTCACCCTGTCATGGCAAAGATACATCTGCCCAAATATTCCAGTTCGTCAGATTAGTCCAAAGAAGAGACGGATGCCATCCAGGAACCAGAGCCTCCTTTCTTCGAAATTCAAAATATTTTGAGAAAAGATCATATAAGGAATATAGAGTCCAACTTTACAACGAAGGGGGTTATTGCTCATCTACTTCCCTGATAATGACTAGACAGCACTCTTCATCAAGCAGATTACTTATTATCTGGACTAGAAGTGGATTTTTTGTTTCCCCACAGATTTCCACCTTTCTCAATGCTGTTAAATATCCGTGGAGAAGCATATTTGGAGGTCACTTAGAAAATGAAGCACAACCTACAAATTATGTCTTAGAGTTTATTTCATAACATGGGGTCTGCAATATGGAAACATGTTGTTACAACTACTTGTAAAAATACAAGTATTTTTCTTGTGTGCAGTACAGATTTAGGAAGTTAAGCATTTTTTTCCTTTTCATGTAATACTACCATTAGGCTGAACTCAGAAAAAGACATCTTCTGGTGTTTTAAGTAATACCGTTTTCCAGGCGGACTATCAAGACTTACTAAAACAACTTTCAAAAAAAAGGGGTCCTCCCTTCATCGCGACGATTGAGCACCATGACCACTAGATGTCGCTGCTGCCGTTTGAATGAGATTTCTTCCTTGCGCTCCAAAGGTAAGAGGGACTCTAAAGATGCTTAGAATTTTTAGAATTATTATTTTTTATTCTTGTTATTATGATCATCGTTGCTGCTACCATTGTGGGGGGTTGGGTGTGATAAAATTTATTAATGGATGAAGTTGGCTTATGTTTCCTTTGAAGGAAGAACTGAAAATGTGAGCGATTTGCCTAAGGTAGGGGTGTGGTAGTTCTTCTAACCCAGAGTTGAAAAGCAGTTCTCAATGTCTGCCCTTCCTTAGCTTGTAAGTTGTAAAAACTGTCTCAGGTGCGAAGAGCGTAGACAATCATATTTGTAATAAGAACAACACACACACAAGCAACAAAAACAAAGCCCTCTAAAAACTATGCATTACACATAAATTCGTTTCCATGTACTTTCTCTCCTGTGGCCTGCTCAGTAACGGGGCACCGAGGAATCATGAGGACACAAGATCAGGTCTCACTGGATCCAGCAAAGAGTCCTGACGAAAGACTGTGGTGGAAATGCAGGCTTTTCTGGGAGAGTTTCTCTACTCCGCAAGTATGCCAGCAAGGCCAGGGGAGGGTCTCTTCTTCCGCAAACTTATTTAACTACCCTGCGCTGACACACCAGCACCCACAACCCAGCGCGAGCATTCCAAGGAGACAGCATCTCCAAGGCAAAGTCCCTGCCAACCCAAAGTGATGCCAGGGAGTTTGCAGGGGAGGCTGAGGCTCCATCAGGAATGATGGCCACCGACTCAGGTGAGGCGACACGAAAGCCCTGTACCCAGAAGGAAGGTTGCAGGCCTGTGGCCAGTACACTCAGCAAGGCTGTCCCTTCCAGATATTCCTGCTCACAAAGAAAACCCCCAAATCTACCTCCTCGCCCCCACAGCTCCCCTCAAGGGGATCAGCAGGCCGGAGAAACCCTACCAGGCTGCTTTCACGCGGGAGGGGGGGAGGGAGGGGAGGCCGACATGCTCTGTAGAGACGAGAAAGAGAAGGGAGCCCGCACCGCGCCAGCTCCCCAGATGAGCATTTGGGCTGCATTAAGTGGCCCGCATTAGCAGCCTAAACACGTAGGGGAAGGCTAACATCGCCCGGGAAGAGAAAGCCGGCGGGAGAGGCCTAACGGACCTGCCAGTGTGGAGGGGAAGAGCTAATTTTGCATAAAGCGAAAGGAATCTCTTCCCCGGGGGACTTCAGCCTCGAGGGCGGAGGGCTCAGGGCGTCGGAGGGAGGGATGCTCCTTGGGGAGGTGGCTCCTGGCCCCTCGGGTTTCAAGGTCTGAGGAGGTAGTCCAAACCACGCTTCTTTTCCACCACCTGAACACGATATCTACAGTAGGGCAGTGGGTGGGGTTGGGGCAGGTCCCATTCCACCTCTTCCTGACTCCCCTTAAAGGACAGTGGACACACCTGCTGCGTAGGTGGGCCAGGCTTCGAATCTGGCAGGGAGCAGACATCCGTCTGCGGGGTTCAGGTCCAGCCAGAGCAGGAGGTCCAACCACCCAGAGTGACCAGGGCCAGACAGCTGTGCCACCAGGCAGCCTACTCCAGGGTGGGCATTAGATTTAAGGGCTCCAAGACCACCTAGGAGAGGGGAAAGAAATACTCTCTTCTCTGTCTGTTTCTCTCTCTGTTCTCTTCCTTCAAACTGAGACTTGGGGTCAGGGGCCCATGTCCAACTGCAGGACCGTCAGCAGGCCAGCCACATGTTTTCCTCTCACGCGCGATGGAGCGAGCTACCGAGAGAACAGGCGAGGAGGGCAGAAGCCAAGAGGGAGAGCGCACAGGAGGGGGAAGCGGTGTCCAGGGGACATGGGAGGGCGGGAGTCCCGTGGATCGTGGGCGAATTGAAGGACAGAAGGGGTTCTCTCGCCAGGAGGTGGTGGGGGCGGCGTGGACAACACAAAGTCAACTGGCTCCCGCGCCTTCCAGCCACCCTTCTGCCAGCACCTAGAGCCGGAAAGCAAAGCGATAGGAAAACGGGGCCTGAGCAGAGACCGCGAGGCCGGGGCAAGGGCGCCGTCTGGACGCCTGGCAGCTCTTACGAGGGGGCGCTGCTCTGTACCCTCCTGGGCCGGTCCATTCCCCAAGAAGCGCTTTGGAGCCGTCCGGCGCGGTGGGGATGGAGGCCAAGTTCTGACGCTGGTGGTTCTGATCCACCCACGTCCGAAAAGGCACCCAGTTCCTCCAGGCACAGTCCCCGCGGCCTCGCGCGCGTTGCGGAAGATTCTGGAATACCCGGGGTCAGTGTGATGGCCTGGGTCTTCCCGGAGTCGGGGGGGGGGGGGGGGGGGGGGCGGGGGCAGACATGATTCACCGCCCCATCCTTCGCCTACATTTCACCCAGAATGTTAAGTGTCTCGCTCAGAAAAAACCCAGGGTCCTAGGGCTCCGAGCGGAGAGAGGGTCTGGGGTGGGATCTTCCCTTGGGGGCGCAGGGGCGGGCACGTGGCAGGAAGGCAAAGCCCCCCCACCCCACCCCGTGCGACTCGACGACGGGCCCAGGGACCCAAAGCGACGTTTTCCTTTACAAAGCCCTCCATCACCCGGTGGCACTGTGGGGATGAGGGCACAGGACGCGGTTTGATGAGCTCGAGTTCAGCCTGCCCCGGCTCCACGGTGGACGCGAGAGGATGGAACGGCCCCACCCCACCCGCCCTTGACCAGCTCTCAGAACGCGCTCCTGCGCGTCCCGGGAGATCCCTGCGCCGCCGGAGCCTCGGCGCCTGTCAATGGCGGAGGAGAAAGAAGCGCACAGAGCAATTACTAAGAAAATATTGTGACGGTGTTGTAGGGCGGAAGGGGATGTGAGGGGGTGGGGTGGGGGAGTTATTTGGAGAGCAATTTGCAGAAGAAGATTAACTTTGATTCCCGAGGTCACCGCCGCCAGAGGAGCTGGCATCGGATGAGCTGCGGCCTTCCTCCTGTAGGTGGCGGAGTTGGGTATCGAACGGCCGCTTGGAAGGGCTGGCTTCCAGCGCACAGTCAGGCTTCTTGCTGGTTAAAAATAATAATAATAATAATAATAATAATAATAATAATAATATAGAGGTGTGGGTCTGGTGTTTTTTTCCCCTTTTAGATATTTATTTATTGCAGCGAAAAGTCATTGATTTTCCTAAGCAAACTGTGTTTCTCCTTCACTTGGTGGAAAATAAAAACTGTTTGAATAAATAAGTTATTTCTGAACATTTTGTTGTCAAAGTGTTAAATGTTCCCGTCATTTTTATTCAAACACTAACATGATTACAGCCAATTATATATTCACCAGTGTTCTTTATTTTAGAGTAATTGTACTTGTCACTAATAAAACAGAGGCATAATGGATCGCTACTGTTCTGGATTTTCAAGCAATTTTGTATAATTTGATTGAATTATACATTTATCTGCTACTTTTTTATTTTTATATTTGGGGATCCTATTTTCTTGAAAATTGCAGCTCTGTGCTTGTTTTGTTGTTTCTCCAGTAACGTACACTCCGGTAACACTGATAAATAGAAAGAGTCCCTTTGAAATGTCGAAAATCAGCTGTTTCTATCCCCAACCCCCAGCCCCTCCCAGCACTTCCAGGAAGGGAAGACCTGAACTCTGAGCCTGGAGAACTTCGAGGGGTGGGGGCAGGCTTCCAGGAAAGTCCAGCGCCAAGATAAACGCCCCACAGCCCCCAAAGACAGCCACCTCCCGCCTCCCGCACTGAGTCTTTGGGGCTTTGTCTCTTGCCTGTAATGATACTGTCGGGTGTCTGGGGCTTCAAACATGCCAAGGCAAGCCGACCATGCGTTCAGTTCCTGTGCAGTATGTATCTAGGGAAAGCGTATACACAAAGCAGCAAAAGATAAACTGTATATATTACTCCAATTATGCAAGCCCCAAATGCCCTACCCCTCCCTCCCCTCCAGCCCCTCTCCAAATTTCCAGTTACCTTAGCTTGCTTGTGTTCCTTCTTAGGACCAGATCTTAGCAGAAAAGTGATCAGTCGTGTCTCCCTTTTTTATACCAATGGAAATACACCATTGGGAAGGAGAGATTTATATCTACCAGTGTTCATATCAGAACAAATCAAGAAATAAACGTGGCGGCAAATAGATCTGGAGGTAGGGTTTTCAGGGAGGTCGGCCTCTGCAGGAGCAGTTCTTTTCCCAGTCAATCCTGCTGCTCCAAGGACGCGACTCCAACACCCCGCTTGGAGCTGCAGCTGCAAGAGGGAGCCAAAGGCTCTGACAAGTGGCTTGAGTATGACCCAATATTTATCAATAACAACAACAACAAAATCAAGTGAAACCAAGGCTGGAGGGTTGGGGGGGGGGGGGTTGAACAGCTTCTAAAGCCCTGGCGTGGATACACACGTGGGCGAAGAAAGTCACTGGAGAGGAGTTGGCTCCATTTGTCCACCCTGGGGAGTGATTCTGGGGCAATATCCAAGGCTAATTGATCCCAACCAGCCACACTATCAGCTGAATTTTTTTTTTTGAAGGAGAAAGACTAAGGACTGTGTGATGAAGATACTGTAAAGCATTTTTCTCTCCTTAGTAAACCCGGAGCGATCCAGAGCACATGCACGCATGCAAGTAGGGAGAGTGAATTTCTTCTAGTGAAGCAGAAAAATAGTCATTCATGTCCGAGTCCACACTTCCTTAAGATCCAGTGTCTCCCACCCCTGGGTGATTTGGGAGCCGGGGCAGAGACTTCCTTCAGGAAAATCTGCGGGCCCCCTTGGGTGAGTCCCTCCCCACCTCCCCAGCCCCAATCCTTTCTTCGGTCTTTTCTGATATTTAGCAAGTGTCACCGCGGGCCGATGGGAGCTGGGGCGGCTTGGGAGGGAGACCGAGCTGGCCCCTCCAGGCAGCCCCTGGGCCGCGCTCGCTTGGGAAGGACTCGCCGCCTTCTGAGTTCCTCTGGCTGGAAGCGGCAGCTTTCTGATCTAGCAAATTCACTCTCTGGACCAAAAGAAGAGGGTGCGAGGGGCAAAAACAAACAAACAAACAAAACCGAAAAAGAAATCTCTTTGCTGTGCGATTCCTAGTACACCGGGTCCGGAGGCAAACTTGCGACCCGTGCGTTCCTCGGGAACGGTACCTCTCGGCTGTGAGCCTGAAGACAAGCCCCGAAAGCAGATGCCAACATTGGGAAGCAGAGAGCTACTTGGGAACGTGCCCCCCACCCCCACCCCCGCCTCTGCCATAGGCCATTGTACAAAGCAGGGGAGCGGGGTGGGTTTGCTGTCGGACTAGTCGGCGCTGCGCTCCAGCCGCGCTTCTCGCTCGCGCCCGCCCTGCCAGCTCGTGTCCCCGCTCGCGCGACTCCTGGCCGCGGACCCGCGAGAGGCAGGCGGAGGACAGCTCCTCGCAGGACTCATCACCTCCTTTCAAGTCCTGGAATATTCGCGTTAACTTCCCGTGCGTGCCGCCTAGCCTTTCACCAACGCTGAGCTGCGCTTTAAAATACCCATACGCGCTCAAAGCCTGGACCTGACGCCTATTATGTCCCGCTTCGCCGCGGCAGGCGACCTCTGAGCCCCCAAATATTGATCTGTGTGCGCGCTTTCGCTCGGATGGGCAAACATGAGACATCTAGGCTGAAGGAGGGAAGTGTGGAAAGGAGACCTCCGAGCCAGGCCTCGGGCTTGACGGTGCTCCACCCGCGCCAGTGACAAAGGCGTTTGTGGCGAGCGCGCGCGTTTCTGCGCGCCTGGATGCGCGCGCGCGGGCGCGCGGGTGGCGATGCGGCGCGCTGGTTGGGAAGGCTGATCCCTGACCCCGGCCCCCCGGTACCGCAGAAGTCACCCAGGGGCTGGGAGAGGGGAGGGAGAAGAGCAGCATGGATTGGGAAACACCGCGCCCACAGATTTTTCACTGCATCACGTTGAGGGAAGGAAAACCTGCGGGGCTCCAAGCGAGCTAAGGAGTAAGGAGGCCAGTGCGAGAAAGAGGGGGAAACTGGCCGATGGGTTTGTCACTGGAGTTTTGGGAGGGAAAGCAGACGGACATCTTTGTTCCCAGAGTTGCCTTTCTCCCCCAGGACTTCGCCTTGCAAAGTAGGATGGAGAGCTGTGCTCTCTTCAAGGCTGCTGGCTCATGTCCGGGTGCCACGCACTCTCTCCAGGCTCCTTCTTTGATCAGGGAATGGGAGGATTCACTAAAACACCTTCCTCAATCTCACAGACAGCACCATGGGTGTTCAATAGCCTCCCTATGCTCCCCACTATTGAGAGAGAGCCTGGCTCAAAGCTGGTCGCCTGGGTGTTGACTGAGTGACACTATTCTGGCTTTTTCTCCCCTTTGGAGTTTGGTAGGTCATTTGCACCCTTGTTTCCAAAAAAGAAGAGACTTGGTGCCCCTCATTCTCCAAAGGATCTTGTAACCCTTCCCAGAGTGGATTATTAAGATTCCCACTGGAAATCCAGTAGACCTCCCATTAATTCAGGAGAACAATGCTGGTGTGCTTAGGGACTTGAACAGTGAGCATATTTGGGCATGTAAGGAACCCCCCAACCTGATAAAAATTTGTTAACTCATATTTTCCCCCCTCAATATTCCATTAGCAGAAAATCCCAAAAGCAGTTTCTGGTTGCTTTTTGTTTGTGTTTGTTGAGCAGTATCTTATTTGTAGACTTCTGTCAAGTCTTGCTTCTTCGTTTTAGATATAGACTGGAAGCAGGGGTTGTAAGTAAAATAAGCATGGTTAACTTTGGTGGAAAACACATGAAACTGTTCACGGCAGACTAATAATAATTACAAATAAGCTGGTGCTTGTCTTGCTCATTGGATACCCCTAACCCCATCAGGAATTGCAAATTTGAAGAGGGCTTGATTCTGTAGGAAGGGGTTGGGCTTGGAAGAGAGACGCACACCACACCAGCCTTTGTAGAAGCAGAATCTTTGACAGAGTGCAAAAAAATATGAAATTGTTCCTCACAGATTGGTAAGTAAGCACAAGTAAGATGTGCTTGCCTTGTCTATTGAGTGATCCTCCCTGACTGGAATGGTAAAGCAAGAGGCCTGGCCTGGGATAACTTTCCAACTCGGTGGCTTGAGCTTTTCCTGTGAAGGGTGGACAACCCTATTTCTTTGGGCAACTAGGAAATATAGAAACTGGCCCCTCCTCGTACATTTGCCTGGGCCCCGGGGCAATGTCTCCCAAACAGATCCAGTCAAGAAAGGAAGCAAGCCAACCCTCACACTCTCAGGACTTCAGCAGTTCTTCCACCCTGGAAGTTCCTGCGCTGGTTTTCCGCGGAGTGATCCTGTAGTGCAGAAGTCTCTCCCTGCGGATCAGTTTCCCTGGTTGCTGTGAACTTGCTTTCAGAAAGCTTGGTACCCCTGGTAGTTATGCAGAGATCTGACTAGGTAGCCCTAGATCGATCTCTCTCTCTCTCTCCCTCTCCCTCGCTCTCTGGACCTTTGCTTTTGACGTTGGACTTCTTTGGAAGTGGTTTCCAGTTTATTCAAGTTAAACATTTCGACTCTCAAATACAAGACTCTCCCATAGTCCCCCCCCCCCCCGGAGGTTCTCAAGCAAAATTGCCGGTGCCACAATGTTATGATGGAAGGATGCTGAAATGACAGGCCTAGTAGACGCTTGTCTTAATCATCGGCTTCTTAATTTAGTTTTAGTGCAGGGTGTGTGTGTGTGTGTGTGTGTGTGTACACTCACGTGCAATTGTGCCCGCCCCTGAGGCTGAGGGTGTCACGATCGCTCTTGCTGACAACCTGCAGCTCCCTAATGAGTGACGAGGCAGGCCTGCTACAGAAAAGTAACACTTCCCTGGTGTGAAGACCTCTTACTGGGAAGTTTAGTTCACTACTGTTCTCGCAAACCTAATCGTATAACCTGTAACCCAAACCCACAGAACAAGGATATAACACACTAAAGAGTAACTTCTAATCACTAAATGTTAGCACCAGTACTTGCTGCTAAGAAGGGATTACAGATGAGATGGCTAGAGTGAGAGCAGACCTGGCTTTTCACAGGATTTCTTGAGTAAATACCTGGATCTCTAGGCCAGAGTTCCTCTCACTTGCCACAGAAATGCCTGGGGTTACAGACTTCCTATGCATCTTCAGGAAGAGAGCTCTAGCCAGTTTGGTGCTGGGCCCTGCTCCAAGGACATCCTGTCCAGGGAACTGACCGCAAGAGTGAATTGTAGGTAAATATGGCTTGTCCTTTTTTAACTCACAGGTGACAAGGAGAAAGAAGTGAAGCACACACCAGAAGCCAGGGCTAGCCTCTCAGGAAGATGTAAGGTAACACTGTCAACTGGTAAAACGAAATGTGTGGCTTCCACCTTGGATGCACCAGGATGCTGTGTTACTAATTAATACTGGAGATGGAATCATCTAATTTATTTCACAATTTTTCCATTTCAACTGCTCATTCTTTAGGGAATCTGTCCTTTCATGGGGAGGGGGGATGTGAAGGAGAGGATCTCAGAGAATAATTTGCTGCTATATCAGAAAATTATATTTACTCTGACTTTTGCTTTGATTCGTTAAAAGTACCCATTTGTAGATGTGTGAAAATGAACAAGATTGAATTGCTCATGAACAATGCCAAAAAATAAAAATGAAAAAAGAATTTGTTTCAGGTCTGAATGCCCTCCGTCTCCTGAAAGCAAGCTTGGAGACTGCTCTAAACTCAGCTGGAGTAAGGGCTTCCTGTGTTCAGGAAAGAGGCCCAAGTTGGATATGGGCAGGGCTTCAAATCCAATTTGTACCCAAATTGGCTGGTAGGATGTACAAAGCCCTGTCCAGGGACTTTCAACTTGCACAATACTCTGTCCAAGAACCCCCTCCCCCTCCCCTCCCCCATTTTAGCTAGTTGCAGTTCTCAAAAGAAGCCACTGCTTAGACAGATGTGGGCCCATGAGTGAACAGTGCATGTTTTGGTGAGCAAATACATATATATATACACACACATATTTACCAAAAGATATTATATAAGTATATATATATTCATGCTATCTGAATAGAAACTGAAATTAAATTTGAGAATTCAAATCTACTCTCCCTAATGTTGCAAATTCCTCTGAGATTTTATATGGTGATATTAATGTATATCCCTCTTATTGCTACATAAATATCCTATTTGATAGACTTTCATCCTTGCAATTCTTAAAATATTACACTCTCTTCTTAATTTGCATGCAAAACGTTTCCCCAGCTAATATAAGCTCCTGGTGCATAAAATCAGATTATTACAGCTCTCATTAACAGATTCTGGTTTTTGCTATCTGAAAGTAAACAGAAAAAAAAACCCTTATTTTCACCTGCTAAAATTTTATGCAGGATTACAAAACAATGCACACTCAGCTTTGACCCTAGAAACACCTTAAAACATTAAAAATTCATCAGTCGGTGAGAGTGTTGTATTCAAGGAATTGCTCCTCCAGTTTGCTGCTGAGCTCAAATTTGAATAAAATGCCCAATGTTAACAAACAATACCCACGTTTGGCACTTTGTGTATTAAATTGATCAAACAGATTTTAGGAGGCACAATGCACAATTTGTACAGACCTGATTGAGTTAATATAATATCAGCAAATTTTACATCGAAATGATTCTGTTTCTTTTCTTTGTGTTTAAAACCAGCACAGATTACAAATTTTAATGATCTGAAAATGTTTGGTATACAAAATCATGCTTATTTCAGTATTAGCAAAAACACAAGAAATTTTTCAACACAAACACCCAGCTGTGTCTATTTTAAAAGCAGTTCAATGACAGCTTGCACTTATGAGCATGCAATCAGCTAATTTCGCTTTTTTTTTCTTCTGTGTTAATCAACACTTTCCTTCCTGCATATCAGAGTACAAATAGTATAGTTACTCCACATCAGTAAATGTTTACGTAACCTGTCCTTTCCCAAGAATCCGGTTACACCGAATCATTTCACGCTAGACCGACTACGAAAACGTACCGGGCAGTCCACCTCAGAGGGAGCCCTGTGTGCCATTAGAAGTGATGGTGAGAAGGGGGGCTCTGGGGGAGGGGGGTCGATGGGGAGGAGTAGGTGGAGGAAAGGAGGGAGAGGGAGAGGAATGGAGGGAGGGAAGGAGGGAGGGAGGGAGGGAGGGAGAGCGGCTCAGGGAGGGAGGGGAGGAGGGAGGAAAAGGGGAAGGGGGAGGAGGGAGGAAAGAGTTGAAGAAAGTAGGAAAAGCAAGCCCCGAGGAGGGGAGAAGAGTGGGAGAGCTGTACAGGAAGAGGAAGGCCCAGACATCTCTCCAAACCTTTGGCTTTCCCGGCTGGGTTCGAATTTCCGAACATGAACATGGCAATCAATGTTCGTGGCACTGTAGGGATCAACCTCTAATGTTAGAACCCTTGAATATCTCCATATGTAAAGAGTTTGTTTTACGTTGAAGAAATGTACTGATACGTTTAAAGTACTTACAGACGGTGGAAGTTTATTTGAAGGTAGACCAATATTCAAAGTTATTTTGGCATTCCTAGCATATATTTAAAAATCACTAGCCATTTGTAAATATGTATTATTCCGTCTAGCGTTAATTGATATTCTTTCTCACTCTCAGAATATGATGGTGTGGGGGAGGGAAGAGTAGAATAAGCCCGTTAGCCTCACCTGCATCCCTAGCTCATTTAATTGTACATCTCACCACGCATAGTCACCATTCTTATTTTCTTAAATGCCCTATCTGCCAGATAATTTAACTGAGAAATTGCCCTAAAGTGAAGAAAAGTTTCCGTGATCATTTACCTTACAGAGAAGGGAAAAGGGTGTTACCCTTAAGCTTCTGCGACCCTCCCTCTCCTCTTGAGCTATACCCTGGGTAAATTGTGGCGAGTTCCCTGTTCATGGAGATGAAACACTCTTTGATCGGCGTGCTCCTCAACGGATTCCAATCCCTGGGAAATGCTGGGCCTTAGCCCTGCCCCTGGCCACGAGATCCCTTTAAAGCCCCCGAATCGCAATCTCCGCAGTCACATCAGCATTCGACCAAACCTTGCCAGCCCTGTTGCCCGAGAAGCTGGGATTGTGGGACGTGCCTTACGCTCCCGCGGCTTGGAGGTGCCCTCCATCCACACTGGGACGACGGGCTGACTTCAGGAGGTGGTTAATGTCAGGACAGTTGGGAGCGCCCCCCCCCCACCCCCGCGCGCAAAATAAAAGCAATCGAGAAACGGGAAGAAAAAAAAACGGAAAGGAAGGAGTGGAAAACAGGAAGGCTTTGAAAGAAAACAAAAAGGAAAGCAATAGACGCCCACCCCTAAATTTCCTCCTATGTCAACAAGCAAAAAGAAAACGTCTCCCCAGTGATCGGCTCGCGGCTGCTCGCTTCCAATTTGGATTAGAAGCAGAGGAGAAGCTGCAGCCGCGCGAAGAGAACGCCGGCGAGTCACCCCACGCGTGAGCGGCGACGGTCTGCAGCACCAGAGCAAGGGAAGACACGCAGATAGAGCATGTGTTACCTGGCTTATTTCGAGAGTGTTTGGATTTGTTTTCTTTCTGGGCACCCCTCACTGGGGAAGGGCGTCCGAGGCTCCCACCACTGAGCCGCCCCCGCCCGCCCAGCGCCGAAGACGCGCCCGGAGCTCCAGGCCCTGCTTCCTGCTGGCGCTGGAGCCCGCGCCCGCCGCCGCGGGAACCAAGTAAGTAACCCCGGCGGGGCCCCGCGCTGGCCTGTCCACTTCCTCCTCTCCATCCCGCCGCTCCCCTCTCCTCCTCATCCTCTCCTCCCCCGTGGCTCGGGACCCCCGCCCCCCCCAACTCCAGGGGTGGGCCTTCTCTCCCCTACCACCCAAAGCCTCCTGCCACTGCTACTTCCGAGGGGGCACAGTGGTGCAACTGGGATCAGAGGTGCCCGCCGAGGCCCGGAGGGCCCGTGCCCGGAAAGTAGGGCCTTGCCTTCCCCGCCTCCGTTTCCTGCCCTCTGCTGGCGCCCTCGCCTAGGGGCTCCCACTCTCCACGCTCACCCACCCATTTACCCACGACCCCCCCCCCGGGCTTGGAAAAATAAAATCGGATACAAACTTTAATCAATAAGGACCAATATTGACGCTCAGCGGAAATGGCCCACTACAGTGAGGAGGCCTGGCATTTGAGCGGTCTGCCCTAAGAGGGGGATTTCGGTGGAGCAGAGCCTACGGGCGGGCGCAGGGGCTGGAGGGGGTTCGGGGAAAGGCCTGGGCGCTGCGTGCTCCCGCCGGCGTCGCCCCGCGCGGGCCCGCGCGGCAGCCAGGTCCCAGGCCCGGGAAGAGGGGGGGAGGCGAGCGCCCGAGGGGGGCGGGAGCCTCGGGC
>PVJH01000231.1:296860-391422 GCA_004026705.1 Nesogale talazaci | reverse complement strand
TCATTTAATATTTTCCCATAGAATTTTTCAATATTGCAATTCAAGGCTGGAATCTTTTCTTCAGTACTTGTCATGGAAGAGTGTGGCCTTTTAACTCTAGGTCTTTGCACATTTCATTATAATAATTTATATTTCTTCTCAAGCTGCCCTTTGAAATTTCCTGCACAGCTTTCACTTCATGACTTTTTCCTTTTGCCTTTGCTACTGTATTATTGAGAGCAAATTTCAAACTCTTTCCTGACATCCACCTTGATCTTTTCTTTATTTCCTGTCTTTTTAATGACCTTTGGCTTACTTCATGTATAATGTTCTTTTGGAATCCCATCATATATTCTGTCACTAGCACTCAGTGTGTCAAAACTGTTCCTGAGACATTCTCAAAATTCAAGTGGGACATACTCAGAGTCACGTTTTCCTCTTGTGAACTAGTTTTCATTTTCTTCAGCTTCAACTTCAACTTATGTATGAACAACGTGATAGAAATGAGTTTGGAGATTACGTGATAGACCTTTGCAAGACTAGCAATTTATTCATAGCAAATGCTTTCCTCAAAAATACAACACATGCAGATTTCTCTAGATGAGCTACACAAAATTCAATAAGAAAGAAAAATTATGTGGGCTAAGTTATGGGGAGATGAGAGCGCTTGTATCCTGCTAATGAGGGTGTAAAATGGTGCAACCACTGTAAAAAAAAAATCATGTGTTGCCTCATTAAAAAGCTGGAAATAAACATTATTTCGTCTATTAATAAGACTACTAACTATATGTGGTAAATAGAGTCTATATATATAATCGATTGCAAAATAGGAAAAACATGTAAATAACTTAAGTACCCATTAAGGAGTCCATGAATAAATGAATTATAGTACATACACACAAGAAATAGTAGACAATTTAAAAGAATAAAGAATACTCCATCAAGCACCGTATAAGCAGATGAGTCTGGAGGTTGTTATGCTGAGTGAAATAAGTCAATCACTAAAAGACAAATACTGCATGCATTATAAAATATCAAGGAAAGACTTACACAAAGAATGAAATATTATTTGATAGTTAACAGAAAAAGGAGAGGAAGGAAGGGAACTACTAATGAGATAATAGATGCATACTAATTTGACTGATAAGAAAAGCAATATACAATAAGAAGCTATAAACCAGTGACTCTTGTATATGTATGAAAATATGCAGCACATTTGTAGAAGTGATGACTTCCAATCCAAGTCAAGTCCTTGGGTAAGATGAAGGCTGCAGGTTTCTCCTGTAATGTGTAGCTACAAGGGCTGTTGAACATGACACAGAAAGATCACCAGGTGGTAGATGCAGAACTGAATGAATCTGAAGCCAATCTAATAAACCCAAGGTAGGAAGTCCACTGAATCAGCAGGAAATGTAATCAGAGGTAGAGGAAGCAGATACAGACTTCAGTTCCAGCAGACAAAGTGAACGAGCATCTGGATAGTGTCAATCTATACCAACAATAGGCCATATCCCAAGTGAGACCTCCATAAACTCTATCAAGGCTGTGCCAACTTTAAGGAGGTAGAACTCTACCCCTTTCTCCCCACAACTACGTGGCTGCATCACAGAAAATCCCATAATAAAGTCATATCATTGAAGAATCATGACCCAGTCAAGTTGACACGACACCTATCATAGGAGATTTTCAGCACAAGATGAACAGGGAAGACAGAAGACATAGAGGTACAAAATGGAAACTGCACTTAATTAGGCCAAATTTAAAAACAAGGAGTCCTCATGGCATGGCCTGCTTGAAGCTCATCTTCATTAAGAGAGCACTAAAGATATAGGTGCTATAGCAAAAAGTGGCAAAGAAACTAAATGGTGTCTGGCTATCCGAAAGAATAGGGCCTGGAGTCTTTGAAGGTTTGGCATTAAACAAGTGACCATCTACATGAGGCATCAGCTAAGCCCACATGTAAAATACACAACAGCCTGGATTATTTTAGGATTGTAAATAATGCAATTTAAATTGGATGGAAGGAGTGGTATCAAAACTTGGTGAACATTGATTTTCAGAATGCTATGGAGAGCAGTAAAAGCCCAACATCCATTTACAAGGACTACACATGGATTAGCCTCCAGGGCATCCTTTCTTGCCATAGTGAAGACATGTGAATAGCCTTGTATTCAGACAGAGAATATTGTAAAGACAGTTATAGCAGATGTAGTTAGATTAAAATACAATGTTTTATTATTTGATATTCCTTTTGACCCATTTTAAAGTTGCTCCAGTCTAAAACAAAAAGTGAAGGGGAAGTACATAGATCAAGCCTCCACTGAACCCCTCGGACCATACAACAGGGATATGAGAAGCCTTGCTGTCATGCAGAGTGCATTGAAACGTGGCTTATAGCCAATTCAGGTAGATTAAAATTTAACACTTTATCATTTGATCTCCGTTTGACTCACTTTAAATTTCTCATTTTTAAAAAATTTTTCTGCTTTCTTTTCTACTGAACTTTTAATTTTTGTTGATTTGTTATTGTTGTTTGTGGGGCGTTCCTGGCCTCTGGATCTGGGGGAAAGGTGTAGAAAGCGCAGGATGCTGCTGCTTCTCCTGGAGTGGTCTTGAAGCCGTTGAGTATCTGCATCCTTAGATAGGTGGAACTCACACTTCCAAGTCTCCTAGAATATTACAGTCTTGAGTCAGGTCAAAACTGCTGTGTATCTTATGTTTCCATGACTCCTGGAAAACACTTCAATGTCAAGGAAAGTAAGATGCCAGGCCAGCTAATCTGACAACCTTCTGCTTTAACTTCTGAAACACAGCCTATCAGAATGCTGCTAGCTTACCCATAGTACAGCTAAACTCCTTTAATGTAATTGGATGGTAATACAATTAGACAATAATGTCTTGTAATATGATTGGGTAGTTGGTCCTGTAATGTGATTGGACGAGATATTCTTATAAGACAATTGGATGAGTTGACTCAGCCAGCTACACCTCATTTATATAACTCAGCCAGAAACACCTTTTTATATAGCCCACAGTGTGGGCCTATTGCTTTTCATGCTGCAAAACTGTGACTTTATAAGGACGTATTTGGAAACAAGGACTTATGTGAAAGACATTATCTGACTGGTCAATGAAGCATGTATACGCCTTGCAAAAGCTGTAATAAAATTAGATCTGTGCTGCCCAACCAGCTCCAGAGGTTGTGTACACATTGGTAAAATCCATCACCCTCACTTCTCTCCTTACTGGACCTGTCCCCACAGTTGTTGGGTTGTTGTTTTGTGCTATTTTATTTATCTATTTTTGGTATGTTTCTGAGTATAAAATCCAAGATAGGTATATATATATATATATATATATATATATATATATATATATGTGTGTGTGTATGTATATATATATACAGTAACTGGAATAGTAGTTTGTATTAGTGTGGGTAGACTAGAGAAGCAAATTTATAGACACTCATATGTGTATAAGAGAGAGTTTTATATAAAAGAACAATTGAATATTGAGAAAACATCCCAGTCTAGTCCATCTTGTGCATAAATCTAATATTAGCCCATATGTCCAATACCAATGAATAAATTTCTCTTCAGATTCATGAAACACGTGCAATGATGCAAAATTCATGAATATTACAGACCATTATGTGAAAATTCTTGTGGATTCAGTAGCAGTGGGAAGGAAGTCAGCACAGTCAGGGCTCTCTACATGGCTCCTTCAGCTCCAGGGCTCTAGCATAACCCCATGTGTCTTCTCATCAGGAATGTCTTACAGGGAGTATCGAATGTATGTCCCTCCACCAATAAGCTATTTATTGCCTTAATGCCTCCAAATAAGGTCATAAAGCTGTGATCTGGTTGACAGGCTAAACACCCCTTCACTCTTAATAGTCTCAAATTGACAACAGATTATATAACTACCACGTTTCTTTGGGGGTATGGCAGGAAAGGTAATGTGAAAATGGAAAGCTACAAACAACAGAAAAGAAGAAAATGTTCTAAAATTGATTGTAATGAAGACTACAACTTTTTAAAATATGATTGAACTACTGAATTGCATAATTTGTGCAATAAAAGTTACAAAGTTATGCTCTCAGCAATAATATCAATCTGGAACTAGAAACATAACTATAACTGAATAGGTCAGGGTAGACAAAAATCTATGCCCACATCCATAACTAAATTTTGCATACTGTATTTCTACACACATATTTGTATGTGAAGCTAATGTAAGGGCAAGTCAAAATGTATTGCTGCAAAATGATAGCACTTTATGATACAAAAGAATAAAATTATGTGGCTATTTTTGACATGTTTTCCATCTAGGTTTATATATATCTGAAGTCAGTGTTCCCACATCCATAGCCCTTCCCCAAAGGAATTCTGTGATCATCTATTAATATCATGTCAAAGCAACAGTTTGTTTTCCTCAAGAGACTCAAATTGTCTTTATTTTACAATATTCTTTGACTTAGAGGAACCAAAAAAATCCAGAACTGTAGGCTACACAGGGTAAGACTTTCCAGTGAAATTCTCCTAGGACCCTCTAAGAAGGAGCAGTCCATCATTAAATAGGAAAAGCGTCCTTAGTGCAATTTTACTGATCTTCATCTCATCAATGCAATTTTTCTGTTTGTTTAAAGCTTCTTCATAATAAGTCCAGTGAGCATCCTGTGTCCTTTCAGAAAGTCTGTCAAGATTACCCATTTGGAATCCTCCCAGAGTCACTGCAACTTTCTAAGTTGACATCTCTATCCGGAATGTTACTGGTAAAACTCATTCCTGTAGAATGAGTCTATTTTGATTGGAAAAAAAATTGAAGGCATGCTAATAAGTCTTCAAGGAGTGTGATACGAGAAAATGTGTCTGTGGCCATCCACTGATTGTAGAGACATCTAATAGTGTGCTGTTTGAAATAAACCCATGCAAGTATGAACTTGAGCCCTAAGAGCTCTACCTTTTGATTTACTCTTATATATCCTTGTAAACTGTGTCAAAGTTATGAGACTATCTTAGCCTTAATCAAGCAGTTTGAGGAACAAATTGCTGCAAGTCCTGGTTGCTCAAGATTATGTTTACAAGGAAAATCAAGGTCAATTGGTATAGCAATAGTTCATCATGTTCAACATCTTAACAAATATCAACTCCAAAACACCAAACCCAACTCACCGCTTCTAAGTCGATACCAGCTCTTCGTGACACTGTAGCAATGCGAGTTTTAATGTATTGACAAAAGCTACAACTATTGGTCTCTACTCATGTGCAAGCAAATGAAGAGCATCCAGGATGTAAGGAAGTAATTAGTCTAGAGGACAAATGCACCACATAAACCCCAGACTCCATAATCACGAGACCAGAACTACATGATGTCCAGCTGCCACTGTTGACCACTTTGAAAGGGCTCACAACTCAGGGTCCTAAATGTAATGAATAGGGAACAAAATTCAAACTTGAAAAAAAAGAGCAGGCTAATTTATCTGAAAGAAATTGCTTGACTCTTCAAGACGATAGCCTTTAGTTCTGTAAACTTTGACTCAAATCATAAAGTTCAAAAAATAAAACCAAGATAAGTATATATGTGATATTTTATCTAAGTAACATTTTTTAAAGTTGTGAGTTTAAAATTATTTTACCCTTTAAAATTGCAAAAGTAGTATAGCCTGGAAATGGGTTGGCTCAATTTTCAGCCACGTAGGAAACAAGTCTGTACAGTGGAAAATGACACCAGGAAGGACCCACTTCTTAGAACAACCAACCATAAAAAACCAGAAGAGCAGCATATGCCAAGAAATAAAGCTCTATAAGCAGGAGTGGGTAAGAAATAATGATAAATGGAAATATTCACATAGAGAAAAAAGGGGGAAAGTACTGGTATACAACAGGTTTTTTTTGTCAAGGAGCCAATCACAGAAATTCATAGGTTTATCATGAGCAAGCTCAAATTATAAGGTAGGTGCTGACAAAATATTCTATAGAGAAAGTCTCCATGCTAGTAAATCATGAAGTTTGGCTGCCACATGTCATCAGCATATCTATAACCATGGAAATCAAAAGTCCCCTGCTTTCTTTCTTTTTCGGGGTGACACCTCTCTCTCCAGTCCCCCACCAACCCTGTCAAGAGAAAGAATGGTTTAGAGTTTGTTTTATTCATCATGTGCTTATTTTCAATAATTAGGAAATTCTAGTTTGCTTCATAGTCCATCTCTCAAGTAACAGTGATGGTTAACTATATATGGTCACTAAGTAATAAACTTTATGTAAATATTAATTTTCCTACCATTGGCTTATTGAACAGAAGTGATAATCTTCTACAAATACCTAATGGTGCAAGGTATTCATTACATAGTTATCATATGAGCTATTTACTCAGCAAATTTAATTTTTTTCTTATTCTTAAAATAGATTAAAAGGAAGGAGAGAAGTCGTGACATGATATTTTTTCAGGAAATATGATTCTTCCTTCAAAATTCAACTGTAGACATAAATCCAGCAAAAATTATTCACAGTTGAGATTCAAAGAAACCCAGAAGAACGAAGAATCATGGAGATGATAGAAATGGAGAGGGGGAAGAGTATAATACAGAAATATATTAAAAGTTTTAAAATTTTTCATTCTAGTATATCTGAATTCATTCAGCTGTGGTCTCCAGATTCTTACAAATCACTTTTATTCTTTGGTCATCATGGACAGTTTAAGAACCCTAGAATATCAAGAAGCTCTGAACTGAGACCACATGATGTCTTCAGCTTCATTTCATCCAATCTTGAGAATCACTGCTGCTGTATATCCGAAAATTAATTTTCCACCTAGTGATTTTCTTGGGTTTTCCCATAATGATACCTTTAAAATCTGCAGATCCAAGATTTTAAGGAGCTGTAGGCAGTATTCGCTCTTCTCAATCTAACACAGTCCAAAATATCCTTGAACTAAGGGCAGTGGAATAGAGGTTACTTGAAGGTTTAAGGAGGAAGGAAACTTATTTAGAAAAAAAGATTTGACTCTAAGAACTAAATCTTGTTTGTTGATTCTCCCTCTGATCAACACTTTGGGCCTGATCTGGTTTTCAACATTTTCTGTGTTGTTGTTTTACTTTTCTTCTTATGTTGGGGTTTATCTCTGATGTATTTTGTCATTGGGGGTAGTCCTCATGAATTTTGGTTATGTGATTTTCTGATTTTTGGTATCTGAAACCCAGGATTAGTGAACCTATAAAGACTGCAAGAAGAATAAAGGTTCCTGGTACAACGTTGAGGGTAGCAGATAAAGGGGAGAGGATATAAAGCATTCAGGTGGAAGAAAAAGTTTTGAAACTTATTATGGTTATAATTGTATACTTGCTTGATTTGATTGAACTATGGAATGATATGATATATGTGCTCCTTTTCAATAAAATAATTTTGGAATAAAAGGAAAATAGTAAAGAACATATATTCATGTATATAGATTCAATGACATCTGCTCTTTGATGTCATTTATTTGACTACTCATAGTCACCCTACGTTGTACAATAGAAAGAAAGAGTGCCCAGCTTTCCACATCCTCACAATTGTTACATTGTTGCAGGCACTGTGTCAATCCGTGTCCTAGAAAGTCTTCCTCTTTTTCACTGTACAGTAAGTAAAATTTTCACTTTTTACAGTAAGCTTAATGTCCTTTTCCAGGAACTGCTTCTTCCCAATAACATGTCCAAAATCTGAGACAA
This sequence comes from Nesogale talazaci, assembly GCA_004026705.1. Lineage (NCBI taxonomy): Eukaryota > Metazoa > Chordata > Mammalia > Afrosoricida > Tenrecidae > Nesogale > Nesogale talazaci. Next base: position 383,735 of record PVJH01000231.1, on the reverse strand, counting down.
AGTCTTGTTATACCTCTGCCTAAGGAACGTTCTGAACATTCTAACTAACATTCCTGGGTTCTTTTGATGTCCCTAGTACTTTCAGTACTTTTTTCCAACAACACCATTATTCAAATACATAAATGCTTCTTCAGTATTCCTTAAACAATGGTCCACTTGCACAGGCACATTTGGTGATGGAAAATACCATGATTTGAGTCCAAAGCACCTTTGTCCTAAAAGAGACCCAATTTCTCTTTAACACTTTAAGATAGTTTGTCTAAAGTAATTGAATACTTTAAAGACATCGGATTTGTCTAATGTAATTTAACACTAATGACATCAAATTTGTCTAATGTAATCTGACAATTTGATTTCTTGACTGCTAATTACATGGACATTGATGTGATTCCAAGAAAAATGAAATTCTTGGAAGCATCCATCTATCTTTTCTTTATTTCTCATGATGCTGTCAGTTGGTCCAGTCATAAGGATTTTTGTTTGTTGATGTTAAAATATAATCCATACAACAGGCTGAAGACTTTCCTCAGCAGGTGCTGCAAATCTTACTCCCATTCAGCAAGAAAGATGGTGGCACCTGCAGATTGCAGGTTGTTAATAAGTCTTCCAATTTTGATCCTTCTTGATGTTCTTCAAATAGCACAGTTTCTCATACTGCTTATTTTAGCAAAAAGATTAAATATGCATGATGAAAAGACACAACCCTGATACTCACGTTCTCTGATTTTAAACCTTGAAATATCCCCTTATTCTGTTTAAACCGGCACATCTTTTGTCCCTGTAAGAATTGCACTTGGACACATATTTGTGTTTGGGGTATTCTAGAATTCCCATTCATCACTGTTATACACAGTTTGTTATTATTCCTACTTCTGCCAGTTTTGTATACTCAATAACCATAAACATCTTTCTACTGTTCTTTCTGTCACTATCAGTCTGACATCAGCAATGATAATCCTCTGTGATATGTTTTGTGTCAACTGAGCTGAGGCAAAATTCTTAATATTTTGGCAATTGAAGTCAAAATGATGTGACTTAATGTGAGCCCTATGATGTGACATAATATAATGTACACAACTCCATGATGAGATGGCTGTGAGCAGCCAGAAACTGAAGTTTATGGTGGACTGAAGCCCTGCTTCAGGTTACAGCCTAATGATGTCTCCTTGTGGGTGCGATCTATGTTCTCTACAGTGTAAAGAAGCCTCTTCTTCTCTTCTTTTAGAACTCTGTCCTGCCTATTCCCCTCTACATCTACCAGTTTGGGCCTTTCTGCTTCATCATCCTGATTCCATCTCCTGTCCCATTTGATTACTTTTGCTTCGTTTTCTGGCTTCCTGGTTCACCAGCCCTCGCAGCTACCTAAGTCAGGAAACGCTTCCAGTTTAATCTGACATATGATTTTGAACCAGTCTGGAGTTAACTAATTCACAACTGTGTGTGGAATTATATATATAATTTGTGTGTATGTCACTAATTTTATTTCTCTAGAAAAACACCACCTCCTTCTGAATCCAATTTGAATTTCTAGCAGCTCCCTGTCAATATCTTGCTTCAATTACTTTTACTTTTAGCAAAACTTTTACTCCATGTGATATCAATTATATATTCAGTAATTTCTATATTCCTTTAAAAATCATTTTATTGGTGGCTAATACAGCTCTTACCACAATACATACATACATTGTATCAAGCACATTTGTACATTTATTGCCATCATCATTTTCAAAGCATTTTCTTTCTAATTGGACTCGGCATCAGCTCTTCATTTTTCCCCCTGATTTACAAATTCTGATAGGTTACCTTTCAGGGGGCGAGCATAGAGACCCCTTCTGGTTGGCGGGCCAGGACTTCTAAATGTCTTGGTATAGAACAATGAGGGTTTTCAATGCTTGTTGAGACATTTCAACTGGTACTTTGTAATTCTCAGAGGATTGTTTTTCACTAATGCTTGCAGTTATGCTTGAGCATCTTCTTTCAAAACTATAGAATTCCTGATAATTTACTACCTCTTAAAATGACTGAATGCCAAACAATTATTTTTGATACTAGTGACTGTGTATTGTGAATTCCTTCCCCTTTTTTTTGATGGCTTCTTCTTCATTCAATGCTTTTGTGCCTATAGAATCCTTAATGTTTATGGAAAACCAAGGAACTGAAAAGAGAAATAAAATTTCCAGATGACAGGAGGCAAAAGTATGATAAAAAATTATAACAAAATATTATAAGCGATCTTTTGATGAATTTCATAATAATTTATTTTTAAAGCAATCATCATATCTAAGAATATTTTACTATCTTAAGTATTTATCAAAGGCTATATCTAACATACAAAATCACATTTTTTCTTTCTACTTTATTGAAAAGCGAACTTTACATATAAATCACTAAAAAATGATGACTTTCAACAAGCTAGAAATATCTACTTGAACCCTGATATATTTTTCTATGTTAAGGTTATTTTTAGTCTATCAAATAACTTACTCTTTGAAAATACAGAAATATTTCATAAATTCTCTAATTTAACCCTACTATATTCATATGTGGTTGAACTAATGAGATTCAAATTACTGTTCATTATGAATTATTTTTCAAAATTTCAAAGGTGAAGGATGCCATTGTTATAGCTGATAATTTAAAAGTTAATTATCTAATACTTATCTTAAGCTTGATCAGAATTGTTTTTTCTTACTTGACAAACAAAATCTGAGCTTAGGAAGTAGCATAGAAAAGGGAACCCTGGTTTTTAAACCTGAAAATTAGTAAAGCTAAAAGAAGTAAACTGAGAAGAGGTAGGGAAAAAGAGAATTTGAGAGCTGTGGATTGTTGGAATAGCCTGCCAATGTACAAACCAATGATAAACATCGTCTCACTTAACATTGTACCAGCAAGAACAGGAGATAATGCAGCAGTGCTAATAGTCATTATGAAAGGCAGCAAGGTTAGCAATAGACTGGAGATAAAGAGCTCAGGCAAATTTTAGGAAACAAACTTAGGTATTTAAATAATCCACTTAGCAGGTTGAGGCCCAGTGGCATAGTGGTTGTATGTGGGACTGTGGCCCACTGGGTTGGCAGTTCAAATCCAGCAGCAGCTCTCCAGGAGCAAGGTTGGGCCTCCTACTCCCACCAGAGGGCACTGATGCCTAAATAAATAAATAATTCACTTAGGAAAGTTTCATTTCTATAGTTAAAATTGTAGCCCACCCATCTGGATTCTTTCTTCTTTATTATTACATACTTTTATTGGGGCCTCTTACATCTCTTATCCCAATCCAAACATTCATTCATTGTGTCAAGAACATTTGAAAATATGCTGCCATAATCTATAGTTATGATTTCTGTAGTTAAAATTATAACCCATCCATCTGGATCCTTCTTTATTATTAAATACTTTTATTGGGGCCTCTTACATCTCTTATTCCAATCCATCCATTCATTCATTGTGTCAAGAACATTTGAAAATATGGTGCCATAATCATTTTCTTTTTTTTTGGGGGGGGGGGGGGCATCACTGCTCTCCAGCGGTGAGAGTAGGAGGTCCAGCCCCATTGCTGGAATAGAACCTCCGTCCCAGTGGGCCGCAGTCCCGCTCACAACCACTACGCCACCGGGGCTCAGCCCGCCATAATCATTTTCAAAGTATTTTCTACTTGAGCCCTTGGTATCAGCTCATTTTTCCCCTCCTTCCCCCACTCACCCTCACTCATGAACCCTTGATAAGTTATAGACTCGTATTTTCATATCTTACATCATTCTCTGTCACCCTTCATCCACTTTTCTGTTGTTCATCCCCCTTGGAGGGGGTTCTATCTTGACCCTTGTGATCAATTCTCCCCCTACCTTCCTATAAATCTCCTGGTATCTCTAGTCTCATTTTTGGTCTTGAAGGTTTATCTGTCCTGATTCCCTGTGTTTCCAGCTCTTATCTGTAGCCATGTACATGCTCTGGTCTAGCTGGATTTATGAGGTAGAATTGGGCTTATGAGAGTGGGTTGGTGGGGGAGGAAGCATTTAAAAAATGAGAGGAAAATTGTATATTTCATTGGTGCGATACTGCACCCTGACTGGATCATTTCTTCCTTGTGGCCTTTCTGTCAGGGAATGTCCAATTATCTACAGATGAGTTTTGGGTCTCCACTCCATGTCCCCGCTCACCAATTCAAATAGGTCTCCACTCCATGCCCCCGCTCACTCATTCAATTCAAATGATTTTATTTGGGGTCTTAGGTGCCTGATACCTGAGTCCACTGGTACCTCAGAATCACACAGGTTGGTGTGCTTCTTCCATGTGGGCTTTGTTGCTTCTCAGCTAGATGGTTGCTTGTTTATCTTCAAGCTTTTAAGAACCCAGAGGCTAGATCTTTTAATAAACAGGGCCCATCAGCTTTCTCCACCACATTTGCCAATGCACCCATCTTGTCTTCAGCAATCATGTTGGGAAGGTGAGCATCACAGAATGCCGGAATATTAGAACAAAGTATTCTTGTGTTGAGGAAGTACATGACTCTAGGCCCAATGCCCATCTGCAACCTTAATTCCTAGTATAAAGATATAAGTACATAGATCTATTCCCCTCTCATTATATACAAATACATTTACATATGTACATGCCTGTATGAGACCTTTATAAATGTCCTTTGCCTCCTGGTTCTTTCCTCTGTTTTCTTTTACTTTCTTCTGCTCCGACCCTCATATTCGACCTTCCTTCGGGTTTAGTAATTCCTTGCTGCTACATTGCCCGTGATTAAGCCCCATTAGGCACATCTGGATCCTTTCACTTAAAAAGCTATTTCAAAATCAATAATCAGTGAATAAATGAAATATTAAAACACATCAATTCTTTTTAGAAAATATTTTTGCCTCATGATGTGTGCCTATGTAATCTATTGTATACACACATATAGTGTTGTGCATAAATAAACATGCATATACATACCACACACATATAGAAAAACTCATGATAATTTATAATAAATGTCTGCTCAACAATGACATGACAGTTTTGTGTCATATGATCATAGAAAGATTGATGTTTTCTTAGAGTTTCAAGCTCTACCAATGGCTCACAAATAAACAATTATGCCAGTTGAAGAACTGTACATGATTTCTATCCTCATAGCATGACAAAGGCTTATTATGTTGAAGTTTCTACACCTTGAAAAATGACGTAGTGCAAAAGATATAGAAATAATAGTAAAAACATGATTTAAATATAAAATTGAACTCACGAAAGATGAAGAGCTATATGAAAAAGATAAAAGAAAATATCTTCCTACTCCCACCAGGGCAGTGATACCAAAAACACAAAAAAACAAACAAAAACAAACAAACAAAGAAAATATCAGGAAATTTGAATAAAAAGCAAAAGTAGAAAATGCACCCACTATATATGTCAATTATGCAAATAAAAACCATTTTAATTTAATGACAAAACAGGGAGACAAGACATTTGTCCAGAAAGGAGTAAAGTTGGTTCACTTACCTCTCCAAAAACGAAACTCTCTTAGTATCACATGCTTACTGATAGAGGGTGAGGTTGGATTAGAGAAAAATAGAAATCTGCTTTCCAACAGATTTGGAACATAGATTTGACTTTAATGATGTGACACATTTTATTATGTTCTTTTGTTTTCTAGTATACCAAATAGTTTGCGGAGGTTCCTATAACTATATTGGATATAAGAAGCAATATATTTAAAACTGGAAACAATATATTTAAAGCTGGAAGCAATATATTTAAAACTGGAAACAATGTGTTTCAAAGCAGAAGCAATATATTTAAAACAATATCTTTTAAGTTAGTTAAAGATTGTGAACCAGCCACATCCCCTTTTCCCCTGCTACAGAAATTTAAAAGACATACAAGGGGATACCAAGAAAAACCAGAATAGTTTTTCAAAGCTATGTATTTAAATGATTTAAAAAACAACTCTATCACTGTCAACGTACTCGCCATTACACGTAATACATTTGTTAAATCTGCGATTCTCTTCTTGGAAATATTTTTTCAAATATATGTTTGGATGGCTTACCATAGCTCCCTCATTTTTTTCTTCACTCATTTTATGTCATCAAATTGCTGTCCTTTTGTATCCCTCGTCATGCAGGGAAACAGAGAGTCACACAGAATGAAATCGGGTGAGTAAGATATATGGGACAAGAGAGACATGGTGTTTTTTGCCCCCAAACCAGTGCACTGAGATAGCTGCATGAGCAGGTACACTGTCTTGGTGGCAAAACCAGTTTCCCATCTGCCACAAATCAGGCTTCTTTGTGTGGCACACTGTTTTGCAATCTTTTCAGAATCTCTAAATAGAAAACTTTATTACCAGACTGACCTGGTGGAATGAACTCCAAATGGACTATGTGTTGATGTGGTGGTCATGTATTCATTATGCCAATTTCATGATTGGGATGTAGGGGTGGAGTCTAGCTTGTTGATCTGGAAATAGCCATTGAGTAGCCAATGAGGCCTCTGTGTGGGCATGGCTTTCTCCTGAGATGTCTGGGAAATCTCGTGATATTTCCCTCGTGAAGAAGAGAGGCCACCCCCCCCCCCCAGTTATTGGAAGTCAGCCTCTAAGATGACGAACTACACAAGACAAGATTGCAGTGTCTGAGGAGCTGGAGGAGTCGGAGGAGAAGCCACATGGCCTTGCCCTGCTGAAACCAGACCTCTGAAGCTGGTGAAGCGACATGGAGATCCCTGCCAGCGCTGAGTTGCTTCTACAACCACTGGATGCTGTTGATGGACCCTGAGCCCTGGGAATGAGGAGTCATGAGGGGACCCTGCCAACACTGGGATTCTGCACCCACTGGCCTGTGACTTCGTGAGTCACAAGGAGACATTATAGAATGGTATCAGACATATGGGCTAACATCAGACTTATGGCTTTGAACTGGACTGGGCTGGGATACTTTCTCAACATTTCATTCCTTTTGTATATAAACCATTCCCTTATATCCATATGCGTGTCTATGAATTTGTTTCTCTAGTCTACCCAGACTAACACAGTTGACATGTTTGTCCATTCATGAAGTTAACAAATGGCCAGGATCAGATTTGTCAACAATCGGCATGTCACCTGTTTTTTGAAACAAGAAAATCACTTGTACACGAGTTTTCCCCAAAGCACTGTACTTAAAAGCTGTGTTTAATATCACAACAATTTCGGTAGCATTTTTCCTGAGCTGGCAACAAAATGTTACAGCATCCCGCAGTTCTGTTAGATTGGCCATCACAAAACAGCAGCAACAACAAGAATGAGGCTCAAGGGAAACAGCTTTTATGAAAAATATTCACTGTGACCAGAGAGAACCTTCCCAGGTGACATCACTGAGTGCACTAACTCCAAGTGAGTTGCTTGATGCTTGCATTGTGGGAATTATAGCTACTATGGAAACTCCACTTTGCCCATCACAATTCTGGGGCTTTCAAGGGTTCCCCTAATATCAAGATGTTTTATCCCAGAAAAAGGGGAATTGTCACCAACTGGAGAGGAACAGCCAGGACTCCACATTGGAAGTTTCATGAATAAGAAAAAACTTTTGTTCAACTAAATCAATGAAATTTCAGGTACACAGTATGGCGGTGGTGATGGTAGGTGCTTTCAAATCACTTTGTATACATACAGACACCATGGACAACAGAGCAAAACATTGCCCTGTCCTGTGCCGTTCTTACAACCATTGCATGGCACATTAGCCATGCTGTGAACCCATCTCCTTGAGAACCTTCCTTTTTGTTCACTGTGACTTTCTACTTTATCATAATGTCCTTCTCTGGATCTGGTCCCTTATGATAGTACATTTGAAGTATGTGGGATTAAATCATGAAATGCTTGCTTCTAGGAAGCTTTCTGGATATACTTCTTCCAAGACAGATGTATTCATCCTTCTGGTACTGTATATTATTTTCAATATTGTTCAACAACATAAAAATTCAGATGTTTCAATTCTTGTTTTCTCTGTAAACTTTCAGTGAACTCACAATTTAAAAATTTAAAAAGAATAAATGTTATGTATTAAACACTAATAGCTAAGAGTCTGGTGTGTATAGAATGACCTCAAGGTCATCATACGTGGAGAAACCAAAAGAAAAGGACAAAATTGATATCACAAGGGACTCTGAAACTTGCTTTGAACATGCTAGGTGCCACAGAGTTGGTTGCAGCCCATAGTGACCCTCTGAACAGGAATGAATCACCACCCTGACCTGCCCCATCCTCACAGCTGTGCCTGTGCTTGAGCCCCTCATGTTTCAGCGTGTGGGGTCCTGACAAACAAGGACACAGTAGCTGCTTGGGCATAGAATAATTCTATATAATGGAACCGATGATGAAGAAAGAGAGCTGAACAGAAATTTCCAAAAGGTGCTAGAGAAGACTGAGTATCATGAAATTCATAAAAAACATGGAGTTCAAAAAGCAAAAGGAAAGAATATTCTTAGAATTTCTCCACTGAAAGGGCTGGAAAAAAGGCCTAAGACTTCAAGTGGCCATACTGAATGCCTCTCTGGGGGTAAATATTGGACTGTGCCAAAGGCACCAAAAGCAGGTAGAAGGAATACCATATATACTCAAGTAAATATCAGCCGAGACACATAACTTTAAAATGGCATTAAAAAGGTACTAAAAAATTTAGCTTATACATGAGTATATATGGTACACAAAATAACTTGCCAAAAAGAACTGGCAATGTAAAAGTGTTTCAAGACCCAATGGTATTAAAGGCAGAAGCTCACACTTCACTGAACGCATTGGTGGAAAACAGCCTCTAACAATTAACAGGAACATTAAGATTTTTTTTAATAAATTAACATAGGATTAAAGGTGTTCACTCTCCTATGCCAAGAAAGTTGAAAGATAGCTACCTTCCCAACAGACTCGAAGGGATCCAAATTCCAAATTTATCATCTCCAAATAAAGAGTACCAAAGTCATAGAGGAATATCTTTCTTGTTGCCTGCAAGTCACATTTTGCTAACCACTACTCAAAACCAGTTGTAGTCGCCCATCAACACAAACTTGTCACAAATTAAAGCTGGGTTCCAAAGAGAGCTTGGAATGAGGTATGCCATTGCTCATTGTCAGGTTAAATCTTGGCTTAATACAGAAAATACCAGAACAATGTTGGCTTACATTTCATGGACTATGTGTGGATCATAACTACTAAACAACAAAGAATGAAAATTCCAGAATGCTTCATTGTCCTAAAAAGGCACTTTGATATGGACCAAGAAGCAGTCATTTAAACAGGACAAGGGGATATTGTTTGATTTAAAATTGGAAAAGGGGCTGAGCCTTGGTGGCATAAGTGGTTGAGTGCGGGACTACGGCCCCCGGGCTTGGCGGTTCAAATGCAGCAGCAGCTCTCAGGAGCAGCGCTGGGTAGCTCCCACAACCACCAGAGGGCAGTGATGCCCCCCCCAAAAAAAAATTGGAAAATGTGGATATCCTTCCATCATATTTATTTAATCTGTATGCTTAGCAAATAATCAAAGAAGCTGGAATATTTGAGGAGGAATACATCAGGATTGAGAAAGAATCAGTAGCAACCTGTAGCATGTTAATAACCTAACCAGGCTTGCTGACAGCAGGAAGGACTGGATGCATTTACTCATCAAACGCTGCGGCCTCCAGAGTGGATGGCATCTTTGCAGAAACAAAACAAAATGCCTCACCACCATGCCCGTAAACAATATCATGATCAAGAGTGAAAAACTTGATGTTCTCAAGTCTTTCTGTTTACTTAAATGCACAATCATTGCTTATGGGAGCTGCAGTCAATAAATCGAAGCTACTGTTTTATTAGGCAAATATGTTATGGGAGACCCCTTGACAGTGTTAAAAAGCAGATCGCCCTTTGATGACGAAGGCCCAACTGGACCCAAACTCTTTGCATGTGAAAGCTGGACAATGAATAAAGAAGACCACAGAAAATGGAAGTTATGGTCGTGGGAAATAATATATATCAGGGGATGCCTGGAGAATGAACATATCTGTCTTAAAAGGATGCTGATCCAAAGAGGGACGGATAGATCTCATCTCAACTACATTTAAACACAAACTCCGGAGGGACCAGCTCCTGGGGGAGGGCATATTGCTTGGAAAAGTAAAATGATCAAAGAGGACACAGTCAATTAGTGAGACAAATTGGCACAGTGGCTGCAACATTGATCTCTAGCAAAGTGACGATGTTGTAGGACTACGCACTGCTTTGTTCTGTTGTGGATATGGCTGTCATGAGTGTGAACCAATGCTTCAGCACCTGACGCCAACAACCATGCACCTAAGAGGGAAATTGCTTCCTCCTTAGTAATAGCTTTGATTCAGATGGTAAAAAAAAAAGCAGAAGCCTAAAACATGGAAAAAATTTTAATCCTGCTGCTGTAATCTTCATTTGACTCTGTATAAACTTTTTGACAGCCTGTTTATTTGTTGATGACTCTGCTTTTCTTTACTGTATTCTAAAGGAAAACACTTAACATATTCTGTGCATCTCTCACAATGTTGAAAAAGAAACGAGAACTGAATGCATCTCAGAAATATTCCCACCTTCCTGAGACTGTGTAGAATATGATCACTAATACAGCACAAATTATTTTATTAAAAATTGATTCATATCGCAGGAATTATAAGAGAGGGGGTACATGAAAGCTGAACTTGTATGATTTTGTTAGAAATGTAAAATTGCTCTAAAATAGTCTACTAAAAGTGTCAGAAGATTTGTGAAATAAAAATGTATTGAGTAAATAATATGCCCAATGCACTAAGTAGGAGCAGAGAGATACTGGACACCAATCAATCCCCAAGAATAAGGCACAAACCCCACAAATATCTCAACTCTGTCTAATGTTCTCTGTTCTTACTGCCAATTACATACTTAAAATTCCACTATCATTCTGCCTTCAACTCATGGCTCAGCCTCCAACTGGACAGCATCTGGTATATATAGGTATTTTAAATATTGATTTAAATAAGAAATCTATAGACTTTTAATATCAGAGAATAATCAATGCCAGAAAGGTTAAAGTATAGAATAAAGAGGGCATGTAGAGATTGGTATGTATGCAAGGCAAAAATGAGAAGAAGGGGCACAGGAAAGGATGATAGAACTGTTCTCTTTTATGTTGTTTTCAGAATGTCTTTCATGTTTTCATATTGTAGAATTAAGAATACACATTTTACTTATTTATTTTTCCTTACAAGTTTTTTAAAGATTATTACATTGGGTGTTATAGCAACTCTTAAAACAATCCATGCATCAAGTGTGTCAAGCATATTTGTACATATGTTGCCATCATTAATTTCTACACATTTACATTGTATTTGAGTCCTTGGTATCAGTTCCTCTTTTGGTATCCTCCCTCCCCCACTCGCACCCTCATGACCCTTTGATAGATCACAAATTATGATTACTTTCATAACTTACACCAACCACAATAATCATCCTCCTGCTGTTTCTTCCCACCCACCCCCCACCCCTACTCCTCTCCTCACCTTCTCCCTACCCTCCTGGTATTGGTAGTCTCGTTGCTGTTCCAGAGGGGTTTATCTGTCCTGGATTCTGTGTGTCCTGAGTGCTTTTCTGTACCTCTGTATATGCTCCAGCCTAGCTCACAGTGAAAGGGAGGATTGGGGTCATGATAGGGGAAAGTGGGTGTCAGGGGAGCCAGCCCTAACATATCACCATGGGTCTAGTAGACACAAGTGGACAGCGAATATGTAAAGTCATAGAAAATATGAGAGATCGAACAGAGCTTGAAATCATGGAGTGAGACACATTTCATGGTAACATGCTCACCTTAGCCCTGCTTGGTGGTTCAGAGAGAATAAGTTTATTGCTAACCAAGCCTTAAATCTACTTAGGACAGTAGTGACAGGTAACTATACACATCACAGAAAGGGGATGTACAATAGGCATGAACATAACAGGAAGGGAATGCACTAGGTGCATAAATGTAATAGGAAGGGTAGGGACAAGGGGTATGCATATAACAAGAAGGGCGAACCCTAGATTCAGGATGGTAGCCTAACCTTGGTCACGCCTGAGTGGGATTGACTCCCTGGGCTCTCCTACAAGGAAAAAGTCTACTACTATCCTTATCAGGAGGGCGTGAACCCTACTCTGGGTGGGACAGGCTGTACAGTCTAATTGCTTTAGATGGCTGATAACCCTTAGGGAAAATAATCCCTGAACTACTTCTGTTGACCTCAGAGTGTATAGTCATTAGCCATGTATAGCAAGCAACTAAGTTTGGCATATATTTGAGGGAGACAACTTGAGAGAGATCATTTTGTTTCCCACAAGGGGGGAAGCCTCAAGGACCCAGAGGAATATTGTGTGTTTCATTGGTGCTATATTTCAGCCTGGTTGACTCATCCCTTCCTTGTGACCTTTCTATAAGGGATGTCCCACTTTCTACTGATGGATTTGGGGTATCAGCTTTGACCTCCCTCATTCTCAAAAATGTTTTATTTTTTGTTTTTGTCTGTCTCTGCTTGTTTGCTTGCTTATGTTGGGTCTTCTGATGCCTATTACCTGATTCCATGGACACCTCAAGATTGCACAGGCTGGTGTGCTTCTTCCATGTGGGCTTGTTGCTTTTCTGCTAGATAACTCTTTGTTTAACTTCAGGTCTTTAAAACCTCGAATACTATATCTTTTGATAGTCAGGCACCATCATCTTTCTTCACCACATTTGTTTGTGCACCCATTTTGTCTTCAGTGATGGTGCAGGGAGGGTGAATATCATAGAGTGCCAGGTTGTTAGAACAAAGTGTTTTTGTGTTGAGGGAGGGCTTCAGCAAAGGTCCAAAGTTCATCTACTTCCTATGCTAATAACTCTCTTTTTATGAATTAACGTATTTACATAAGTGCACACCTATATTTATACCTCTATCCATAACTTTGCTTCCTAGGCCTTTCTTGTTTCCTTCTTCTTTCCTTCTGCCCCACCATCACTGTCACCCTTCATCCTCTTAATAATTCTTCTGTTAGATTGCTGCTGCTCCAATACCTTTAGGATCTCTACTTCCTCTTATTGTTGATTTTAATTTCTTATTTGTTCCCCTGTCTATGGTGTTGTTTGTTCACTGCTCCCTTCTCCCAGCTCCCCCTCCCCTCACTCCCTCTGGAACCTTTGGTCTTGTTGCTTTCTCCTCTGACTTGCTTCCCATGTCTGTCTTATAGAAGTAGGGAAACCAACAATAATGTAACAACACAAAAAGAAAACAAAAAAAATGAATAAAAGGAGGGAAAAAGAAATAGAAATATGTATATATGAAATAATAATCATAGCTAGCTAAAATAAATGAAAAGCATAGATAATTCCAGGTCTGTCCACTCTCCTTAATGACCTTCTCCCAAGTGGTCATCACGGAGGGCAGGGGATGGTGGTGGGGGTGTTCCAAGAACTGCCCCTCCTAGCCTGAAGTCTATTTTGGGGACTCTGCAGGGGTATTGTGGCTTGGCTTTGTTCATGTTGCTGATATGTTATGTTCCCTTCTTTATTCACCTTGCTGTGGGAAGTTCAGACCCATCTTGTCCTCTGTGTTCCCAGTGTCGTCCTCCGTCATAGTGTGCTCCAGAAAGGGGTCATCATGTCTCGAGCTATTGTTGGCCCTATAATCCTCCCTTTGTCTTAGCAACTCCATACAAGGATGTCATCTTTACGGTTTCGTGTGCCTTAGGGATGGGTCTGACCCTCACTCTGTTGTTTTCATTCTTGGTTTGCTTCCATGTGAGCATGGCATGCTGGCCCCTCTCCCCAACCTGTAAGTTTAGTGTGGTTCTCTGTAACACACAATTCTAGGGAGGAGGTCAATTGGGCTCTGCTTGGAGGTGGCCCTGTAGCCCACTCTGTTCATGTGTTGCTCTAGGTGGTTACATTGCCCTTAAAGTTTGGTGCGCCATGATGGGGTCTGCATGCACATTACCAATTCTGTGGAAACATAACCAATACTCTCCCCCTGGATGGATTTGTGCCCTGCTGCCCTAGTGGTATTGTCTCCCTTACTCCCTTTTCCCCCTCGTTCTCCCCACCCCTGCCCCCTTTTCCCTTTATTTATGATGGGATGACATATAAATTCGTGGGAGTGTTCTGTCCCCCACCCAACTGCCCTTACCTCAACCCATACAGTGTGAGATGATAAGTGGCTTTTATTCTACTGACTGTGCTGATGATGCTTACCTCAGTGCACTCATGCTATACTTGTCCTTTACTTTGCTCAGCATAATTTCTTCCAGCTCTTTCCATGAGGCAACATGCTTCATGTGATCATCAGTGCCTTTTCATGATGCATATCACTCCATTGTATTTATGTGCCCATTTTCTAATCCACATGTCTATCGATAGAAATTTAGGTTGTTTCCAATTTTTTGTAATTGTCAATTGTGCCACAATAAACATTGAAGTGCAGATGACTGGTCATGGTTTATAAGAATAAGCACTTTAGACTATACTCCCACAATAACTTTTTTAGAATTATTTAAAAATTGTACATAGGATGTTGTGTTGACTGAGATATTATAGGTAGAATGTTGTAGATAAATTGTATGAATTATCTATAAGCCTTTTCACTTTATGATTCACCAAATCCAATTTAGAAACCCATTCATAAGTATTTTCTGACATATTATCCTTATTTGTTTTATTCATTCATTTTATCTCTCCACTTACCAAATATTATAGAGTGGCATAGTAAATCTTTAATAACTTGTTCACTTAAATATCATTTTCTACCTTTACACAGAAATACTGATTCAGGTGCTCTTGTCAAAAAAAAAAATTCCTCAGGGGAACTGATGACAGTAACTGATATATAACCAACACACCACACACATACACACACACACCTCCCCCAAAGACAGATAAACAGAAATATGGGTAAGGGCATTAGGGGGGAGGACAAAAAAGAAGAGCTGATACCAAGGGTTAAAATAGGAAGTAAATGTTTAGAAAATGATTATTGCAGCATATGTACAAATATGTTTGATACAATCGGTGCATGTAATATTATGAGCTGTAAGAGTCTCCATAAAACTATTTAAACAAGCAAACAAAAATAGTTGCTCATCTTTCACTGTAATAGAAGTTTAAATATTTTATGGAAAAAAATAATATTTTATATGTTAACATTATACTTTTTCTTATACTCTATTGTATTTGATAATCATATTTACATGCTAGGAATGTAATTAAATTAATATATTTAAAGATTGGTAATTGGTAATAGGAATTAGTGTTCTGTTATGCAATTTGCCTTTTCTTGAGATTTTGAATAGTGATTTTCTATCTAACACCACAATTTTAATCAAATCTAGAGACCATCTATATATTAGCAAATTAAAAGGAATTTCATTTTTCTTTCTTAACAATTATAGACACAATGGATTCACAGGATTCTGTGAGATGCATCAGTGCCCTAGTAATGAAGTTCTCTTTCTTCCTAAATTAAGGAAGTTGAAAAATAAGAACTTTTCACTATTTTTTGTAAGGCATTGCCTGACTTCCTAGCTGTCTGAATTGTGCCAGGAAATCTGTTCCCTTGGCTGAGCAAAGGTCTTTGTGATTTACAATTGTTCACAAAGTAGTCATCCTGAGGAGAGTCTTTCCTCCAGCGAGAAGGCTTTGGGATGTGAGAAAGGATGGATATCGTTGAGACCACAGAAAACATTTAAGATAAAGGAGCATTAAAACCCAAGGAGAGTAAGGAAAGAAGAGACTGTCACGATATAAGAGAATAAAGAAATTTTATATTTTTAGAGGAAAAAGCAAATGGTTTCTTTACAAAGAAAGGCTGTCTTAAGAGAGGAAGAATTGCAAATAGAATCTAACAGTGTATCTCCTCCACCTCACAACATTGTGGACTAGGAAGTAGACAGTTGAAACTTCAGATCTGCATCCAGTTTAAGAAACACACAAACTTATGTAATCCAA
This sequence comes from Nesogale talazaci, assembly GCA_004026705.1. Taxonomy (NCBI): domain Eukaryota; kingdom Metazoa; phylum Chordata; class Mammalia; order Afrosoricida; family Tenrecidae; genus Nesogale; species Nesogale talazaci. The sequence continues at coordinate 367,791 of PVJH01000231.1, read as the reverse complement.
GGATTTAAAAAAAAAAAACAAGATTCAAAGTTGGAGGGAGAGAGAACAGTATCAGTACCTAAATTCTCAACACCCACTGTGTGAAACGCTCTGGATAATAGTGGAGGACAAAAATCCATTCGCCAGGTGCCTGTGTGGTTTGAGACTGGTGAATCCGCACCATCCCTAGACAGGGAACAGCCCTCATATCAGCACTGTCAGCAGATTGTCACAGTGGTACACAGGCTAGAATGTAGTATCTTGTTAGATCTCCCTTTGCACCCATTTTAAATTTATTCTAAATTTTTAATATTCTCTGCTTTCTCTTAGATTAGGGTTTTCTCTGTTTGGTATGGCCATTGTTGCTGGGTCTTTTACAGGATTTTTGTCCTCCGTTGTATATTTTTCTCTATAGGGAAGATAGGATGGATGAATTTATGAAGACAGTAGCTGAACTAATGATTGACTGAGGACATGGAAGGGAAGAGGGAGGGGAATGGGGAGTCAATATAAATGGACACAAGAAGGAAAAAAGGTTCCAAAGTTGGTTGCACAATCCTTCTAGATAAGATTGAACTATTGAATTGTATGATATGTTAATTAAAGTTCCATTAAATGATTTTTAAAATATTTATCCAAATTTGTATTCATAAACTTGTATACTTTTCTTTTGCTTATAAAACTTTCAAATACAAAAGACAGATGAAGTCCAAAATGGAATATCTTATAATCTCCTCTTATTATAATTATTTAAAGACCCTTTAATCATTAAGTCACACATTGAAGAGCACAGAGACACACATATGACAGGCAAGCCATGTTTATTCATCACTAAATGAATTTCTATGGGCTAATCCCATAATAAAAGAGAGGAAATTGAAAATCTAAGCTAAATATAAGCACAATCCTCCAGAGCCCTCGGATTGCCAGAGGGAGAAATAACATTTTAAAAGAGTTTTTGAAAATAGAATTAGTAGCTAATATCATTAATATTCTAAAGCAGTCCTGAGACTCAACATGGACAAATCATTGATTTTTACATTTATCTTTCTTGGGACTGCTATAGTCACTTCAAGGTGTCTCTATGTAATCCACTCATACCAGAGAATATTTTCAAGGATAGACTAAATAATTAACCTTCTCACATTGGAGTTCAAGTGTCTCTCTGTGATAAAGCACTTGAACACCTCAAAAGCATAATTACAGGCAGACTCTTGAGAGATGGCATATATCAAGTTCTCAAAATGAGAATGGATATTAAAACTGATATAGTGGCAATTATTTATTGTAAGCTTTCTCCATTATGTAATCGGTTGCACTGTGTCAGTAAACTATAACTCTGTTTATAGGAGTCCACATGATTTCTCATTGCCACTCTCAATCCTCAAGCTTTTATTTATTATGGTGCTTAAAAACAAACTTTTAAAATTCATTTGATGTTCTTTTTTGTATCCCTCAACTGTTGAATTGCGTATATGCCAACATAAGATCACATCTAAAATATGGATTTTTTCTGAAAAGTAAGTGAAACATATTTTTAAGGAAAAGAATGTAATCATAATAATTTTAAAATAAAATGAACACTGTGAATCTTAACTGTTTTAATAAGATATATCTGTAAAGAGTAGAATTGGCAAGAGTTTTGTAATAGATATATTTACATTAACAAGAAAGAAAGTAAAAAAGGAGTCCTTGTTGAGAATGTTTTTATGTACAACCCCAAAGTTCATGGTATTTAGTTTCCTGACCTAAAGATTTGGGGGTTGTAGATGCACGTGACATCCTAGTTAATTGTCCCAATCGTATACTTAATGCCTCTGCCCTACCACCTCACTGAATACATAGTGTGTGGGGCCTAAAAGCCTACTTGCAAGTTACAGCACTACAGCAGAGGAAGGGAAGTTAGGAGGAGGATAGGAATGTGTGGCCAATGTGTAGCTTCAATGCATGCTTTGTCATGAGACCAGAAGAAAGGATGGGGCCCTGCAACCATTGCTGAACATTTTGATCAAAACTTCAAAAAATCTGTAGTGGTTGTGCACGGGACTGTGGCCCACTGGGATGGAGGTTCAATTCCAGCAGTGGCTCCACAGGAGCAAATACTGGGCCTCCTACTCCCACCACCAGAGGGCAGTGATGGCCCCCCCCAAAAAAAAACAAAACAGAAATGTTTTCAAAGAATCATGATCAAAGGGAAGGAAATGCGGAATATATTTTCAAATTTTCATGAACTCCAGACTTGCTTCAAAAACAACCTTTGAAATCTTAAAACGAGTCAAGTGACTAGCATAATTTGTCAAAAGAAAAAGGAGTCGATAGGGATTGATTAAGACTAATGTAATAGAAAATGTTGAAACCCAAATGGAGGTTGAGCATGATGGTGGAACGGGAGGAGGTATAGGGAAATAGAAAAAAGAACTGGAGAGTAAGGGGCAATTATAGAGGTTAAATACAAGCATATACATAGGTGCATACATTCATGTGATGATGGGGAAATAGATCAATATGCATAAACTTGTAGGCTTAGAATTAGGACAGCAGATGGACATTGGACCTCCATCAGGTACTTCCTCAGTGCAAGAGCATTTTATTCTATTAAATTGGTGTTCCCTGACATGATCACAGAAAACAAATGTGTGTATAAGCAAATGTGGTGAAGAAAGCAGATAGTGCCTGGCTATCAAAACATGTAGCATCTGGGGTCTGAAAGGCTTGAAAGTAAACAAGCGACCTTCCAGCTCAGAAGCAATGAAGCCCACATGCAAGAAGCATACCAGCTTACGGAAGCAAGAGATTCCAAATGGATCAATTATCAGGTTTTAAGAACTAATAATCATAATATCACATGCTTACTTTCCTGATATGATCACTGACAACAAATATGTGCACAAGCAAATGTGATGAAGAAAGCTGATGGTCCCTGGCTATCAAAAGATATGTGTCTGGGGTCTTAAAGACTTGAAGGTAACTAATTGGCCATGTAACTAAGAAGCAAGCCCACATGGAAGAAGAACAACAGCCTGTGTGACCGAGAGGTATGAAAGGGATCTGGTATCAAATATCAAAGACCTAAAAAATATATCATTATAGATGAGGGGGAGTTCAGATTGGGGACCCAAAGCCCATCAATAAGTGAAGCGACATCCTCTTACAGAGGAGTTGCAGTGAGGAAATGAGCTAGTCTGGGAACAGTGTAGTAGCAATGAAATGTGTAACTTTCCTCTGATTCTCAAATGCTTCCTCCCACTGATTATCATTATCCCAATTCTGCAAGACAGATTCAACTAGACCAGGGGATGTACATTGGAGTCAGAAACGTGGGAATTTAGGATAGATAATCCCTTGAGACTAGTGAAGAGTGGTGACACTGGGAAGGTGGAGGGATGGTGGAGTAGAAAGGGGGAACTAAACAGTTTAACGATAAACTACATGGATTTCTGGGATCTACATGTGACGTCCTCTCTGGGGTGTGGATAACAGGGGTGGGGTGTGAGTGAAGTGACTCATTGGACAGTGTGTGATATAAAAAGGTAATAACAATTTATAAATTATTAGGAGTTCATAGGGGAGGAGAAGGGGGAAGAGGAAATATGAGGAGTTGGAATTTAAAAATAAAATAACTAGAGGAAAGAAGGAAAGAGGAGCGCATGCTAGGGGGGTTCAAGTAGAAAATGTTCGTAGATGAACGTGGTAACATGTGTACAAGTATGCTTAATACAAACAATGTATTGAATGTTATAAGAGCTGTAAGAGCCCCCAATAAAATCTATATTTAAAAAAAAAAAAGAAAGAAGAGTCTACACTGATAATTTTAGTCTTTTAAGGATGGTCTATAGAGAATCAAATTGACAACAGCAATTGGATATATTAAATAGAAACTTTGAGAGGCAGTGAACTTAAGTAAATGGGGGAGAAACCAGTCAGAAAAGGAAAAAAGGAAGGTTTACACAACTCAAAGAATGCAAACAAGGTCACTAAATGGAACACTAGGGCACTTCCATCAGAGTGTGTTTTGCTGCATATATTTTCAACCAGAGCAAGAAAATGAAGTTTTATTTAAGTTTGAGGTTAAAATAATAGTAATTAAAAATTGACTTCGTAGAAAGGAGTCACTTCTTATGATCATTCTTATAAATATACGTTGATTTAAGAAGCCTGTACTTTTAAAAATATATATGATTTAACTGATTTTATGTTTGAAGTTTGCCAAGTTTCAAATATATTTATGAAAATATTTCTCCTAAAGAGTTATTACAATCTAGATTTATCATGCATTTCCCAATTATGATCATAGTATTAGGCTTCTAAAACTGAAAACTGAGGACTTTCACATTTTTTCTACTGACAATCGAGTATTTTTCTGAAATATCACTCTACTTGAATGATTAGAAGAATTGCCCTAGTAGAATTCAAGAGCACCATCTGAGAAAGGTAATTTTCATAATCTCTAGCTCTAGCTCTGGTGTTACATATGTGGCAAGATATAAGTCTTTTTTAAATGATATATCCAATCCATAGATTTAAGGAAGACTCTTTTTTAACAAAAATAAATTCCAGAATATTATAAAATTGTGTGTAACTAAAACATTTTCATCTAGCATGGTAGTTATCAGGCATCTAATTGTCATGAAGATATATGGATACATGCATGTTTTTAGGCACATTTCATTTAATACTGTAGAATGTAGCCATTACCCTCAAATACCTTCAGTGACATCTCAGATAGCGTGAAAGTTAATGTCTTCGTCATGCCTACAAGATGCTACTTGATTTAGGCTTCCACACCCTAAAAAAAATCTAAAAAAAGATTCCTCTCCTTGGCACCAACTGTCACGAATGTGTCTCGTATGATGCTTTTGGTCCTTTGTTCTCACTATTCTCTCTATAGTCATATGGTTTGCTTCTTTCCGATGTCTGTGCCAATGTTATGTTTCTCATTAAACATGTCACACACACACACAGATCTCTGATCACACTCCCTTCCCTCTTTCCTGTCATGTTTATTGTTTTACATCTTCTACCAGTAAAATGAATAGAATAAATTTTATTTTGTTAGTTGTTATATCTCCCATATCAATTGCAGTACCTGACAAGGATTACTTGTTGGATAAAAGAAAGAAATGAATATGTGAATGAAATAAGCCTTGAAAATTCAAATGAAAATCTTGTTTTTTATTTATTGTGTTATGTTGCTCTGATTCTCCAATGTGTTGCCATCTTTTGTCTTAAGAGGCATTAACTCACTTACAATTATTTTTTACTTCAGCTATTATTTACTCATATATAACTTCAATAAGTAAAATAAAAATCATGATCTGGATATCAATATGATCATGATCATCTATATTGGACAAATTTGAATATCAACGCATATGTCAAAACAATAAGACTAAAGAAACATTGGAAACCATTGCATAGATTGCTTCTCTTCTCCAAAACCAAAGAAGAAAAGGAAGGGAACACAAAAGGAAGGAAAAGGAGAGAAGGCAGAAAACATGTAGTTTTTAGATGACCATTCTTCTGGTAGCTTATGTTTCAATTAAGTCTGTCTCAGATACTTTGTATCTAATCCATTGTTATCAAATAAATTCCGATGCAGAGTCACTCTGTAGAACAGAATATGACTTCTCCTGGGGATTCCAAGGCTATAAAATTTTACAGGAACAGAGAGCCTCATCTGAGCATGGATGGGTTTGAATTACTGACACTGAAGTTTTCAGTCCAATACATGACTCGCTAGGCCACCGGGGGTCCTAGATTCTCTGTACAGAAACAGCCCAAAGGCAATTTGGTGAACACGAAGACTCTCTGTTGTGTGTCAGTATAAATAAAGGCTTAGTTATGGGAAATGCAACTACTCTGCAGTCATTAAAATCCAAAATCAGGAATATATTGCCCTTTCAGGACTATAATCTTGCAAAAGAAACTTACCTATTAACAGGCATAAAATGCCATTAATTTCCAATAGTTCATCTTCATTCAATTGTTCCAGCAGTTAAAATTCATGTGTATTTTAATACATTCATACATTCAATATACCCATGTATATTATAAAGTGGAACCTAATTGAGACTTATTCCATAATCACATCCTTTGGACATTTCAAATGTAATGAACCACTGTTCATATCCATAAGTCAATCTGAATATTGAGTTATTCTTCATAGCAAGTATGAACCCTTCAACATTGACCATGTTTATAATTAGTGTGTGGATCCACATTTGTATACATTCCACAAACCTGAACTACTCTACAATACTTCCTGAGTTATGTGATCTTTTACAAAGGAGTCGCCTGGACCATGGAGGAGGAGAGTACATATCCCAAATAAAAAGGTCAGCATCACTTGCGGAAGTGACTGCCATTGTCCCACAACAGATACTCTGGTTTTCTTGTTGTTTGTTTGCTTTCTGTTGTTTACATGGATAGTCAAAACCAAAATGATTCATGAACATTGAGTTTCCCAGGCTTCCATTGAAATTAGGTAAGACTATCCCATTAAGGTTAGTGAATAGGATAAAATAAGTGATGTATGCACAACTTCTGTGAAGAAAAAAATGCCTCCTCTGACCTACCCTCCTTTTCTTCCATGTTGTGCTTACAATTTGGATGTGATAGCTGGACTTCTCTTGAAGTCATATGGAGGAGGTCTACTGCCTAGAAGAAATTGAGCTGAATGCTGGAAGCTGCCAAAATCACAAAGGCAGAGAAGCCATGGAGAATGCCTATTTCTTCCCTTCTCCTTTCCCTCCTGAACCCCACCCCTTCAATGTGATTTTTTGTTAATGAATAACTAATTAGTAATATGAATATTAGTGCTGTAGTATTAATGAGGAAGCAGGTCTCACCCACCCAGAATCTGATTTCATATCAACTTAGAAACCTACTTTGCAGGGGGGAGTAGGAGAATAGTTTGCCAGCCCTGTTTTGTGGTTAAGAATACAAGCCCAGTCCACCAAAAGGGCACTGTCCACAGATAGGTCATCTTTCCATGTAGCATACCTTCCTAGGGAAAAGTGAGTCTAGCCTAGGTAAATTTTAGACATTTCCAGATGCCCCCTATGCTACCATTCTTTTCTTTTTTAAAAAAAGCAAGAGTTCATTCTACCTGTTGCAAGATTACATACTTTAGTAATTGACTTGCAGACTTAATAATTAAGCTACTCACTATATATGATTTACTGTCCTATTAGACTGTACTCTTCGGGAATATGAATACTCTACTGATTTAGTGTAACTTATAACAGATCCGGACACCTGCTTCTGGACTGCAGCACATCCTCAGCTGTGGAGCTTTTAAAATATTTTAGCAACCAAAGCACATATTCACTATTGAATGGCATTCCTCATCTGTGAAGGCATTTATAAACTTTACTGATCAAGCTGTACAGTTCTGCATTGGAGTTTAATCGAGAGAGCTCTGAGCAAAATGAGCTGGATCCTTTACTAATCAGGGGCAATGGTAGAAATTATTTGGTTTGTGGTCATTTGCATTCTTTGCTTATACCCCTCAGTTCCTGCCACAGACTGCTGCACAGTGCCCCTGACGCGAGACAAGCCCTCTCCACAGCACCCTGTTCCTGAGGTGAGAAGACTTAGGTGGTAGATGAAATGTCTTCTTAATGTGAGAATCTCACCAGTCATGCAAACACAGATCCTCTCTCTATGTCCACAGGATGCCCTGTAGTGATCCCTGCACAGACATCTCTTCAGAAAACTCTGTGAAGCTGTGATGTTCCGAAACATTACACCCCAAACATCACAGCATCTGACCACATGACTCCGCTCAGCCTAACACAAATGCACTTGTGCTTCCAATAAGCCCATCACTTTATTCAAATCATCCCACTACTCTTACTTGGAAAACAGTGCAGTAGAATTAAATAGTACAATAATGTAGAAAATCTCCATCAGGTCTAAACACTATTCTACTAAATCTCCACACACAAAATTATGATTTTGTTCCAACTGAACTATAGAAAAATTAGCCCTATTCAAGTAGTGCATGACTAGTCGAACTGCTTACCACAAAGTCAGTAGCTCATACACACCAAGTGCCTCTCAGGAGAAAGGGGAAGCTTCCTGCTCCCGTAAAGACTGATAGCCTCAGACAAAGAGACGGTCTGACCCTGTCTTACAAGGTGGCTATGAATCAGAATCAACTTGATTGCAATTTCATTCTTCAAAAACGATAGAGAACCAATGGAACAAAATTTCATGAAATAAAAAATAGAAATTTCATAACATACCAATTCGAACAAATTGGTATTGCTTGTGAGTAGACCTGGATATCCTGCAACAGATAATTACAATGTATAAATTGGAGTGCTACAGAGAAGAAAAAAACTTTACAGACTCCCCTAGTACTCTGACAATGAATTGTTTCATATGGAGAAAGAGTAAACACCTTTAGAAAGGGAATGTATTCACATCCATTAGTATCTGAACCAACATCTAGATGTGTCAAGAAAGATCAATATACCTGCCTCATGTTTGCATCACAGACTAACTAGCAAGAGGGCTTTGGGCTGGATAAGATAATGTTTGGAGTTTAATCCCATTGTATCAGAAGATAAAGCACTCAGTTGTCCAAGAGATTGCAAAATTTATGTTTAGAACCTTGTAGACATTAACCATATAGACGTTAGACCAGATAAGGGAATATGTACAATCATGAAAACACAAATATAAAATTTATGCTTGTTGAAGATTTTTCTCAGAAACACAAATAAAAATGACTAATATTACCTATCGTATGCAGGCAACAAACTATAAACTCAGGTTTTATATTCTATTGTAACAAATTCACTCCTCAATTCATAAATTATATGAAGAGAAGATTAAGTAATTTGAACATCACAGAGTTTGTTCAAATGGAAGCATACATACACTCTCCTCCATGTTTGCTCAGGGAAGATTGGAACCATGGGTGATTCTCATGTTCTCATTTCATGTGCTGACTGAGGAATAATATTTAAGAGAGCAAACTAACTTTCAAAATATCACACTTAGAACCTCTAATGATTTGAGGTCTAGAATATCAACTATGTTACCATGAAATCTTCTTGAAACCAAAATAGCCTCTGCAAGTTTTGCCAAATATATCTTTCTTTTGTCCCAATTCAACTTCAATCTTGGGTAGATGTCTCTGGTGTTCAGGACACCCTACTGATCGTGAAAGCTGCTTCTTAGTGAGTCTTCCTACAACTGTTCCACAATCTGATAAATGTCAAGAAGATAACTTTAGTTTCAAGAATGTGATTCTAAGAAATTCTTTTTAATGCATTTTTAAATAGTCATTTTTTATATGCTGAGTATTGAAATCTTTCCAAAATGTTCAGAAAAAAAGGAATGATATAGTGGTGCCTTTTATTGTTTTCTAGGTAATGTTCCTTCACTCAATGGCAATTTCCATACGGTGTCATTGGTATGTCCCCGGCGTATGGCGTCACCTGGGCAGGTTCCCTTGGAGTTTTCAGATTGTGATAGATTAGGAAGAAAGACCGAGTGAGCGACTTCTGAATATGAGCCAATCAAAACTTTCTGGATCACAACAGAATATTGTGTGATAGAGTGTTGGCAGGTGAGCCCCTGGGTGGGCAAGCCAAGTAAACTGAAATGTGTTCGCAATCATAATCACAAAAGAACAGGCCAGGTGTCATTCTCTTTTGCATGGGGTTATCATGTGTTGAAGCCAATTCAGTGGCCATGAAGAATAACAACAGATCATTTGTACAGGAGATAACCCCTAGGGAGAGGTGTTCTTTCTCCGTTGGCTCACAGTTTAGGAGGATAGCTTTTGGTTCCTTTCATCCCGTTTGTGAAGTAGTTCTTGGAGATCCCAATGTGTCTTGGCACCAATCTTCCCTTGACTCTAAGAGATTCTTTGCATGTAGACCTGGGTCCCCTTGTCTCTTCCTCCTGCGTGATAGTATATCACTCTCTGTGTGTGTTTGCATCTCTTTCCTTTGACAATGGCGAAGAGCACACCCCAGCTGCCCATTGCAGCAAACCAAGGCTGTGATGTGATTCAGGGTGTTGCAGCCCACCCTTCATCCTGCTACACGTGATTGACAGGTCAGATCATGTGATGGAGGGTCATTACATAACTGCCACACAGCTAGGAAGTATGAGGCAGACAAATTGATACATATTTTGGAGAGACACAAGGAAACCCGTGAAATGCAAGAACTCAGTTGACATAGAGCTGTACAGATAAAAGATGTACAAGTTGAAGCAAAATTATCCAATGCTTAAAGATCTATGAATTTACCAGGACATCTTTGCTGAGCAGAACCTTTCTGGTTTGTCTTTAAGTAAGCACAACTGAAACATGCTGTAATCTGAACAACCACAATGTTTCTGACCAAGGTGGATGTCCTAGGTACAACAATCAATGTGCATATCATAATAATCCCGACAATATAGAATGCTCTCTTTAGTACCATAATAATTATTATGGCATTGAACTCAAGGCCTACTGATTGATTTCTATACCATTCATAAAGATAGAAGAAAATTAATGTGTGGTAGTCGAGCGGGTTATATAGGCCAATTTATACCACTCCGATTGTAACCAGTCCTTTATCACCCAGCTTGTGCCAGGGTTGTACATTGGAACCCATTGTGAGAAACACTATGGGGTCTTGCTCCATGCTGACACATATGGGATTGCCAGGATTCAGAACACATTTACCAGCTATTTGTGAGAAAGATAAGTTACATAAAAGGAGTTTGTGTAAATATATTACTCCCATGCCCTACCACCAATGAAAGAAAGAAAGAAATGGTGACTGCTGCTATCAATCACATCCTGGGAGATCCAGTATTAGCCAACGAGGCCAGCAAAAAGCTCAGGTTCCTCAGACTGAAAAAGAAACTTAGCAAATGACAAAAAAAATCCGTGTCTCAAAATCTTCTAGTAGTGAAGCTTTCATCAGGTTTTGAAGTCCCCAAAGTATAGTCCAACAAAAATAATGATGATTCAGTAATCGCACATTAAGATGTACCTGACAATGGTGAGAGAAGGAAGAGCAAATGGCAGATAAGTAATTGACAGGGTGGAGAAAAGGATATTTTGAATATGTACATGGTATCAAGTCAAGATCAAATTCTATACTCAAATTCCCAGTCTTTAACTGTGCAATCAGTGATTAGAAAGGAAATAGTAGAAAAGAAATACCAAGATAGTACAATGGGAGGAAAAAAATAAAAACAACCTTACATATCTGATGTGATTCTGTAATAGGATTCATGAGGTATGACCAGCCCTCAAAATGTCCTGTAGAGTTCAAGGAATATAAAGGCAAGCACTGATTTTCTCTAGCATCCTTCTAGTTTACTTTCTATCCTTTGTTGCAATGGAGAGTGGTTAGGTCTGCCAAGATACTCTCTTCTGAGTCAGTTTCCTTAAAAAGGAATGTCGTGTCATAGCTTTCTAATAAGAAAGTTCAAAGCCTCTCAAATAATTTCATAGAATTAGTAAATTGGGTTTTAGCCTGATAGGTTGACCTAGTCCAACTTTTCTGAAATTATCTTCTTACCAAAAGGGGCCACAGTGACCAATGCAATCTAGTTATAGTCTAGATAATGTCATTTCATCACTCTCAAGAAGACACATGCCTGGTGCTTCCCTGTCAACAGAGATGAGAGAATACGGCAAAGGACAAGAGATGCCATATCCTTTGTCATTCATTCAAATTGTCTATTTTTTAAAGCATCTAACATCAAAACTATGTGAGACAGTGGAATCCAAAAATCCATTTGCAGATCCATGGAGATTAAGCCTCCAGTGAATCCCTTCTCATCCAAGACCAGGGCTATAAATAGTCTTTCAGAGTACAGTGGAAAGCAAATTATTACAGATGCAATTGGGTTAAAATTAACACTTTATCACATGTTCTCTTCTGTTGACCCATTTCAAACTTACTCTACCTTTTTTTTCAAATTTGTTCTAATTTTTAATGCTTTCTTGCTTTCTTTTCTATTGAAGATTTTATTCAGCTTTACTTTCCTTTGGTGTTGTTGGTAAATTTTGGGGGTGGGGTGGGGTATGTTTTTCTGTCTATGAAATCCAGGATATGTAAAGCTAGGGTGATAGTGATTGCATTGGTGATTTCTTACAAGGTATGGTAGGAAATTTTGAGGAGGAATCAGGGAGCTGATAACAGTAAGTACACAAAAGAGGAAAGTACTCTAAAATTGATTGCAGTGATAACTATGAAACTATGTTTTAATATGATTGAAGTTTTAATAAGATTGAACTTTAAAATTATATGATAGGTGAATTATATGCCCATAAAACTGTGTTTAAAAATGGAATTCCTGGTGATATAAACAGTTAAGGAGTCCAGCTGCTAAGGTTGGAAGTTCAGGTCCACACAGAGGCACTACAGAGACGAAGTCTGGTGATCTACTTTTGAAAAAAAAACCAATGGAGTTTCACACTCTATTTTGGAAAGTAGCAATCCAAGTCTTAGAAACTTGTGAGTACTCATTTGAGGTATAACTGTTGATCTCTCCCCATCCAGAGCCAAAAAAAAAATGAGGAAGAAAATCAAAGACACATGGGAGCAATTAGTAGTACAATGACCTCACAGTCTGGGTGAGCATCAATCTCAAAGAACCCAAAGCCAGATACGTGAAATAATGCCTTGTTACCACTATAAATTAGCCTGAAAAGGGTCCCATTAGAAGGTCCTAGAGAGAGTGGGAGAAATATATGGATGAAGACTCAAAATTATTACTAAAATGACAGTCCAGGCGTACTGGTCAGACAGAGGCTGGCAGCACCCCCAAGACTGTCACCTTTAGTCATTCATTAATTCCAGAACTTTATTCACCTATCAGACTCAATTTTCAGCCAAACAATAGGCAGATCTATAAGGAGAACAATAAAACAATGGAGGTATACACACCTTAGGATAACCAACAATTTTCTATCAAAAGGCAATAAGGGCAAAATTATGAAGGAGTGGGAAAGGAGGTACAGAAACAAGAAACATGAGGAGGAAGAGGAATACAAGCTGCTGCACCATGGGCATTTCAATCCATGACATGAAACAAAATGCACCATTGGTTTACTCTGTAGGCTTTCACTCAAGTCACAATAAAAAGTTTTTAATAGGAAAAAGAAATCAAATGATATCTAAATTAGCTTAGCGTTTGTGGCTTATACTAAAAGAGAGATATAAAGGAAGAAAGAATGGAGAAGAGGGAACAAGAGAGAGAGAGTCTGATGGAGCACAATTTCACTATGAGATACCTGGGATCTTCATAAGGAGAAGCACACAGCAGCAACTTTCTCTGTCTTTAAAACACCACGCCATGCCAGAAAATAATTGTGGTAAATAGAAGGATAACAAATGGTAAAGTAGAAAATGAGGGAATCCTACAGAGGAGCATGGCAGGGTGTTCCAAGGCAACGGCATCACGAATTGCTTTCCTGCTGACATCACTTGGCAAAGCCCTGCCTTGACACCAGAGCCAGAATCCACCTTTTCTCTTGTTCGTCTTGCTTTTGTTTTCAATTGATTCTCACCTGCGTTAGTGCCTTGGGAGCAGGCAAGATGGCGCAGCATGAAATTTTCAAGGTTGTGATACTTTTGAAGGAGAGGGCCAGACCTATTTTCTGACATGCTTCTGGGTAACTCTGAACCACCAATCTTTGGGATAAGAGTATAACACATAACGTTTTCTACCACTAGGGACTCTTGAAGGAATCTTTAGGACGCTGGAACTGATCAGAGTTTCTGCTCTGCTCTCCTTCCTCTAGGTGCAAAAGCCGTGTGTAAGCAAAGGAAATAATGTAAAAAACAAATGTGCTAAAATGAATATAGGATTGAAGGAAGACTCATTAACATATCATTATCTACCAATAACATAACCTTGCTTGCTGCTGTGAAAAGTACTTTTAAGTACATATTGATGAAGATCTTAACACTATAATCTTCAGTATTAATTAAAAATACTGGGGGGTGGGGGAGAAGTCCTCACTAGACTAGTATGAAATAGCATGATAAAAGGGAAAATGTTGAAATTGTCAAGGATATCATTTTACTTGAATCCAAAATAAACATCTCTAGAAGCAGCAGTCAAGAACACAAGTGACACAAAGCCCTGGGCATGGCTGCTTCAAGGTCTTCTTTAATGTGTGTTTGCAGTATTCTCTAGAAAGGCCAAGTCAGTGCTGCGCCTATGTGTCAATACAGAAAAACAGTTTATGTCAAGGAAGTAGCTCACATACTTGCAGAAATGGGTAAGTTCCGTCTGGAGGTTTTTTGCTGACCTGAGAAGCTGCTGGGCTGCTGGACAAGGGCACCGCAGGAATTCACACCCAGAAGCAGGAGACCAGGCTGGGGGAAGCACAGTCAAATGATTCCAGGATCAGCACATTACGCTCGTGACTGTAGTGTCAAATGAATACAAGGCAATATGGCAGATCGCTGCCAGCACCCAGGGTCAGTAGGCTCAAGTCCACGAACCAGACAAGGTCAAGATCTCGATCAGCAAAAACAGGCAAGACTCCCCAAAATGTTTGCTAAAATCAGGATTCCCCTGGGAAATGTGACTTCAGTTATATCAAGACTGTGACTTGATTAAGGTGTAGCTCTCCTCCCTAATCTCCCCACAACTGCTTGGCTGCTCACGGCAGCTCCAGTCGTAGAGTCGATTGCGTTATATTTGACCACATCATGAGGGAGGCCTCAACTGCCAAACTCTCAAGGATCCTGGTCCAACCAAATGGGCACACAACTTAAATATCAGGTTTAAAAACCAAAGATCACTGAAGCTGAAAGTATGCCTGATCCCCGCTCTGCTCTTCTCACCCCCTCCTATCCAGGGCAGAGTTAAAAGAAGGACTATGTCTTGGAAGAAGTACAGCGAGACTGTTGTGGCACACCAGGGTGTCAGCAAAAAAGGAAACTCCTTAACCAAATGGATTGCTGCCGCGGCTGCAACAATAGGTTTGAACATAACGATGAATGTGAGGGCGACACAGGACAGTGTATCATTCTGTTGTATACAGGGTCACCGTGAGTTAGTGTTAACTTGCCACCACTTAAAAACAGCAACGCTATCCATTGCTGTTACTCATATCATTACAACTGATTTTTAAACTCTTAATCACTTACACCTAGAGATTAAATTTTTACCGCAGTTCAAGTAATTGAGTCTTGTGAAGTGATCTCTGAGAGATTGAGACCATTCCTACCACTATTCGCCGGTTTGTTTTGTCCCTCAATACTTTCTGTCCCCATGAAGGCATTTATTAATAATGCTGAAGCACATTGTTACTGTGAAGTGATGCCTGCCTGCCACGAACTGATACAGAGCTTTCTCTTGTCTTTTCTTACCCCTTCACTCCTCTTTCCCTGAAAGAAATCAAGGAAGACAATAGTTCTGGTTTCTGTTCCCGGGTTCAACCTCTAAAGGGTTGATTTGTGGTCTGAGGAGAAGCAGCATGTTTTTGGCCTCTGATGACACTGTTTTAGAAAGCTACTCTAAAGGATCACAAGGCATCAATACCAGAAGGTTTTATTAGGTTATTGGTCAGACAACTGAATTGCCCATGTCTAACAAGAAATCTGAAACACATCAGATCGATGAAGTCACAGATCACAAGTGTAAACTCTCTGAAAAGGAAGATAAGCAAGAATGTTTTCCTATTTAACAAAACCCGAATCATGATTTATGGATTCTTAAGGCATTGCATTACAGAAAGGACAGGTGAAAATGCCATCTGCACAGACACTATTTTGAGAAATTCAATAATTCAATGAAAAAGTTGATACAGTGTCACATAAAAAGCAAATAAATCAAACCAGACTTAAATGAGTCAAATAAGTCAAATTCAAGGTTTAAATCCATGTAAATATTCTTTTTCTTCATCAGAAAAAGTCAAAAATGATATATACATTTGTAGTGTCATGAGTAGTGCACTTACTTGTAAAGGTAAAGAGACTAAAAGTTTTGTTCCTGTTTTCCACGAGTTAAATAGCCACATGATATCACAATTCACATTGATTTTGATGGAAATCTTAAAGTGAAAATAACCACACAAAGAAAGTCTGCCATCAAGTTGATTCATAGAAACCCTGTAGGAGACAGGATTGCCTCTGTGGGTCTCTGATACTGTAACTGTTTACAGAAATAAGAAGCCTCATTTTCTCCCCAGCCCCCAGCCACCCTAGCAGTTGGTAGATTTGAACTGCTGACTTTTCTGTTAGTAGTCAAACGTGTAACCACCATGTCACTGATGATAATAAGGACCCATAAAATCCCCAGGTATGCACACAAGAACCCTTTATGAGGATGAAATTAATAAAATCACAATGTCAGCATGTGCCCTTTATGCAGGTGGAGTTTATTAGTTGTGTTGTTCATGCTTTCTGATCTCCCTGGGTCCCTTCTAAAACTCCCCAGGGAAATAACAAATGCAGAGGTAGAGTTAAAGTTACCATATGACCCGTCCTCAGCCAGGGTGGTCTCATCCCTTCCAGTTTAAAGAGAACGTGGGCTTTCTTGTTACAGACATTAGTAGACCGCCTGCTGTTCTTTCTGTTTCATAAGCTGAAGGATGAATTTCTCCGTTTTTTAGCATTTAGGAACTCCTTTTTTAGGAGCTCATAAAAGTTCAGATTGAACAGTAGCTATCTAATTTTGTATCTTTGTGTGTACTGATTATTATTGGAACTGGCAATAAAATTTTTGCTGAAAGCGATGTTCTGCATCATGTCCTATGCTGGCTCTCTGGCATAGTATCACATGTAACATTGTAAAACAGTTTGTTCTAGCCAACCTCGACTGGAGCGACTGTGACAATATTTCGCAGATGATGAGACTTAATTGCACAGAAATGCCATTTTTGAAGATCCCAGAAACCAAGGACAAAATCTAGATGCAAAGAAAAATCCCATTTTAATAATGCCCCAGGAAGCAACTGGCCTTGAATCAGGAGATGGGATGAACTCTCTGGGGTCTTATGGTTGATTTGAAGAAACTCGAACAGTAACTTTAAAATCCTAAATTAAAAAGAAATAAGAAAAGCAGATAATATTTTAAACTGGTTACTGTGATCTTCTAAATAAGCAGTTTATTTAAAAAGCAGATTAAATCATACAGTGTTTACTAAAATAATAAGGACCTAAGTATAGCTATCCAGATGTTACATAAGGCTTTAATAATGTTCATAAGAAGTCTTGCAATATGTTGACTCACAAAAAAAAAAGACTATGTAAGCCTGCAAAAGTGAAATTTATTTTAGTGATCCAGCTTCCAAAATGTAAGATGTAACCTATTATACACTGACATGCCAGTTATGCTTCATCAAACTGATTATATACCATTTCATGAGGGCATAATCCATTGAGACTTACGGAGTCCAGTGTAATCTAGTCATAATAATAAGAAGGATCGGTACAGGTTATAAAAATATCAAATTGGCCAAGCAATTGATCAGGACAGATGAAGTTCTATAGGTTGAAGATTTCTGGGTCCTGACAGATAGCCTATAATTACAGAGATTTTATGATTTGGTTGAAACTATCTTTTCTGCAAAGAAGCCAGAATACTAAATATTTTCTTTAAACTCTGCCCATAACCCCATGATGCAATCATTATCTTTAATGAAAAGGCAATCAAATAATTGTATGTGTGTGTGTTTTAGAACTCTTCTCATTTGCTACTCATTTGCTAAGTCACAAGTTAATGATTTATTTATCAATTGTTCTGACCCATCTTAATTTTCCCAATGTTTCTGAAAACCAAACAGTATGAGAATATATGCATTCATATATACGCATAAGCAAGTATTCACACATATATTATATAATTATGTATATAATTGAGATGTCAGTTCAGTCCACATGGAAGCAGCACACCTTCATCAGTCACCATAAGACTGGAATTCATAGACTCCAAAGTCAAAGGAAGGATCCATATCAGAACCTTCATGGTGAGCATCCAGTGTGCAGAACACAGTGGATGACAGTGGGAGCCCAAGAGTCATTGTTGGAAGTACACAGGAAATAAGCCTCCAGGGAACTCCCCTTAGCTAAAATCAAAGGAAGGAAAATTGAGAGCTTAGGCAAGAAGCATATAGAAGATCAAAGGCAGAAATCTGACTTGAACAGTTAAAACTCTGTCAGTAGATTTCTTCCCCCACTATGATGCAGGCTAACCCAGATCTGATTTCTAACATTTTTCTATAATTTTGGTTTGGCTTGGTTTGTCCATGTGACAGAGTCTCTCCAAGGTGCTATGTCAACGGAGATCACCCTCTTGAAGCTCTGTTGTATGCCTTTCCATCTATGAAACCCAGGACTGATGGATCTGTAGGGACAACAAGTAGAATAAGGGGGTTCCAGGAATGAGAGGAGAGTGGTGGTGAGGGGAGAGCATTAAAACAGCGTGTTGAGGAATCCATGTAGAAAAGGTTTGTTTGGAGATTGTGGTAACAATTCTACTATTCTACTTGATGTCATTAAAATAAGGAATGAAGGCTGAGCCCCGGTGGCATAGTGCTTGAATGCAGGACTGAGGCCCACTGCCTTGGCAATTCAAATCTAGCCGCAGCAAGGCTGGGTAGCTCCCACGACCAGCAGAGGGCAGTGATACCCCCCAAATAAAACAAAATAAAATAAAGAATGATATGATATGGAATTAAATCCCAACTAATAAAAAAAATCTAGAAGTGGGAAACTGGTCATCATGAGATAGGAGGAAGATCAATACACAAAAGGTTCCTTTAGCATTCTTAGTTCAGGGACTGAAGATGAAGAGCTGAAAATCTCACTTTCCCATCACCCTCCACTACAGAAATGAAGAAAATCTGAGAAAATATCAAGACTGAAGATAATTATTTCCCTCTTTTCCTCTATGCTAATTATAATGAAAAATAATTTTTATTTTAATTATACTAAAACCAACAAAAAGTGCACCTTGTGCAAAATATATAAATAAGCAAGTGTATAATAGTTTATGATGCACTACATTTTAAAATAGACAGTAATGGAGGCCAATATAGCTGATATCTCTTGCCAAACCTATATTCTCCTGCATCCTGCAGCCATCCTTCTCTAGATCGAAGATGCACTCACGCTCTCCTTCCCCTACTCCTCTCCTTTTTTCTTGTATCCTGCCTTTTCTCCTTTCCTCATGGCACATTAAGTGAGAAAATATGAGGATGTGGAGGATTGGAGCGTCCAGTAGTCACAATCAAAGTAATAATCACAGTTATTGAATATTCCTTTGGCAGATGCCTTAGTTGGAATATTAGATACAGCACGTTATTTAATTAACTCCTCAAAATAATACACAAAGGAACATTTTATTCTATATTTGCCTAATTTTTGTTTTTCAAAATAAATCAAGGCTGGGCTGAGCCCCAGTGGCGTAGTGGTTGTGCGCGGGACTGCGGCCCACTGGGACGGAGGTTCAATTCCAGCTCCACAGGGGCAAAGGCTGGGCCTCCTACTCCCACCACCCGGGCAGTGATGCCCTAAAAAACAAATAATAATAAAAATAATAATAATAATAAAATAAAAAATAAATAAATAAATCAAGGCTAAAAAATTACCTGCCAAAACTCCAAGTTTAAGGACAGGAGACTCGCTGGTGCTCTGGTCTGGCCAGGTCCTCTATTAAAGACCATAGAAGCCAAGTGCGAGATATAGAGGGGACAAACCTAGAATCTAAAATATCAAAGGAAAGGATCAATCGTTAGAATGAACACTGATTGGCAAAAGAAACAGAATGAAAGCATCCATCAAAGAGAGACGAGTGCTGAGACTCAACACGGAGTAGCAGCATACACAAATAAGGAGGGGCAAACATCATGGACTGCCCCAGGAGAGAGTTCTCCCACAGGTGAACAAATACCCCAGGAGGAAAGAAAGGAAAGTGACACCAGTAAGAACTCTAGTAACCTTGCAGAAATTAAGGGGATTTGTAAAATTCCCAGTAAGAGAAATTTAAAGGAACTGTGAAAATTAGGCCAAGCATTACATGAAATACTAAAGGGAATTCTTCAGACAAAGCGTTAACCATCTTAGACAACAAACTGAAATTAAGACATATTATAATATCACCTCTGAAATCAGTCCAAATGGGGACTTTTCAAAATTAAAATAATTACAAAACTGAAAGTATGGAACCAGAGACAAATCTCTGTCTGAGCCAAGCAGAGGCTGGGCCAATAGGCTGAGGGCCAAAGAGACCAGCCTTCAGATATGATTGAGGGAAAACTCCCTGATAAAAGGCCTCTATATTGAGCATTTCTGTTGTTAAATTTTAAACTGTGAGTTCTCTAGGAAATGCCATAATTGTGGATATTGTCTTTAAATTTTGTGTAGCCTTGGCAACAAATGATCGAACATAGCAGTAAAATAGAACATGTCAGGAGACGGTGGGTGTTTGAATTGGTTTAAAGTTGGACGGTGGAGACATACCTACCGTTCTTGGAGACAGGGAGCAGCCCTGAGCTCTTGATCTTGATTCTCCTGTCCCTTGTGAAGTTATAGGAGGCCAGGCTCTTCCCCAGGTCCTTTTAGAAACCCAAACCCTGCAAACCACCCGGAGTGGCACTATGGCATTACAATGAGCTTCTCACCACAAGATCAGCTGTTTAAACCCACCAGTTTCTCTCCTTTATAAACACTAACCCAAGTCAAAAAAAAAAAGTAAGCACTCAAATAAAGTCAGATTTCAATCAGTGTGCCCATTTGAATATGCATCGAGAGCTTGTGTTTGTTTTACTATGTTTGAAGGAAATATTTATAATAACCAGATTTAAAATTTAGTCACTGGATCATAGGTATAAATCACTTCACAGGATCATGGGCAAAGTCTTCAGAATGGCAGGCTTCATGTTCCAGAGCTAATTGCCATTCAGAAAGAACAGACCAAGGGTAATTGAAAACAGGACCCCAAATCTGAAGTTGCACATAGAACACAGAATATATGGATTAACAAGCACAGATGTATGGTGAAGCTACACTTTACAGAAGTGAACCGTAAAATGTGCTTTCATGATAGAAGATTGTGTATTTCATGATACTTAATAACTCTCCAAAGAGTCTTAGGGCTGCAGTGGCTAAGTATTCAGCACATAGGCAAAAGGTAAGTGGTTGAAATCATTCAGGAACTCTTCAGGAGATGGACATACAGCTCTGCACCTGTAAAGCTTGCAGCATAGGAAACCTCAGGACCATTCTGGTCTGTGGCACGGGGTCACTGTGAGTTGATGTTGACCTGACAGCACCTAATAATCACTCTCCAGAGGACAGCCTAGAATATATAATGTAAAAGTCATTAATTTAAGCAGTCATATAGGCTGTAGGAGTTTGTCTGCAGGGTGTTCCACAAATGCGAAGATTACCCTCCGGGGCATTTCATGGCATTTGTCAGATTTGTCAGTTTACTTAACGCCAACATTGTTAACCATCAAGAGCCTGTCATGTTCAAATATGTCAAGTTGATCATGGGGCAATGACATATGTGGTCGGTGATTAAGAGTTTGTTCCACAGTTAAGAAATGAATCCCCAAACCATAGACACTGTCAGATAGGGAGGAAGACTTCCAGAGTCTAGTGAACAGCAATCGCAGCAGAAATATCTCTACCCAGTCACTACGTAGTATGGTGGAAAGAAGTTGACCGTTGGAATTAAATAGGCTTAAATTTGATTATCAGATTTGACAGCTGTCACCTAGCTCCCCTCTCATTTCCAGCTTTAACTATTAACTTATTTTAACAATGAAAACAATAAAAGCATAATGTATGCTTTCTGAAAGAATCTGAAATCATGTGTGTGGACAATCCACTTGAGATCTGTAGTCTTGCAATAAATAACATCTGCTATTAGATTTTTTTAATGCATGAGCACTTGATCGCATGTCAAACAAATGAGCTCTGGTGGTGGAATGGTTAAGTGCTCGACTGTTAACTGTTAAATGTCAGCAATTAAATCCACCCTGTAGTTCTGTAGCCAGAGACTCAAGGACGACACTCTATGAGGTAGTTCTACTCTGTCACATGGAATCAAAAATGACTCTGTGGCACAAAGTAACAGTGTTATACATCATATGAAGAATTTTAAATCAGCAAATCTTAATTAATTTATACTCGCATTTCTATTTTTTAATGTACACCCTTCTCTCACATACTTTGAGCATTTTAGCTAGAAAGATAGGTCCCTAAAAAGGACATTCTGCTTGTTCAAACAGAGAGTTAATGAAAAAGAGGAAGACTAAACATGATGGATTGACACATGGGCTGTAGCAATAGCCTTAAGCGTAACAATGATTATGAAGAAAGTGCACCACTTTGCAGTGTTTCATAAACATGGTGTCCATGGGTTGAAAACAAAATTATGCTAAAGATCATCCAACCACAGTTGCAAGAGTACATTGACAAGGAGCTGCCAAAGGTTCAGACCAGAGTCAGAAGAGGATGTGGAACAAGGGATAGCATTGCTAATATCAGATGCATCTTGACTCAAAGCAGAGAGCACCAGAAAGATGTGTACTTGTGTTTTATTGACTACGTAAAGGTATTTGACTCTGTGGATCATAACAAACAACAGGTAACCTGGGAAATAATAGGAATTCCAAAATATAATTCACCTTGTTCATGCGGGAGTTGTACAAGGAGCAAGAGGCAGTTGTGCAAACAGAACAAGGCAAAGCGATGTGGTTTAACATTACAAAAAGTTTCTAACAGAGTGGTATCCTTTTACCATACTTATTCAATTTGTATTTTGAGCAAATCATCAGAGATGCTGACTTATATGAAAAAGAGTGAAGAATGAAGGAGTGCTTATTAACAGCGTTCCCTATTTAGGTGACACACGCTTGCTTGCTGGAAGTGAGGAAGACTTGGAGGACTGCTGATGAGGATCAAGGATTGCAATTCAGTATGAATTACGATTCATTTGAAAGAACACTGAAATCCTCACAGCTGTACCTTTAATAGCATCACGATAAATGGGGAAAAGATTGACTGATGTTCCCAAGGATTTGCATTCTGCTTGGATCCACAATCAAAGCTCAACGAAGCAACCTTCAAGAGATAGCTTCTACTGCACAAGTGTTGAAAAGTGAGAGTGTTTCTTTGCAGACTAAAGTTCCCCTGAACCGAGCCACGGTATTTTCAACTGCCTTGTATGCATATAAAAGTTGAACTTTGAAAAAAGAACACTGAAGAAAAATAGATGCATTCCAATTATGGTGCTGAAGAAAAAAATAGTGAAAGTACCATGGACTGCCAAAAAAAATTAAACAATAAACAACCTGTCTTGGAAGAAATACAGCCAGAATGCTTCTTAGAAGCATGGAAGATGGGACTTCTCAAGTCTTTTGGACACATTGTCAAGAGACACGAGTCTTTGAAGCAGGATCTCTTGAGTGATAAAGTGGAGAGGTAGGAAAAGAGGAAGGCCCGCAACCAGGCAGATGAACGCAGTGGCTGAGCTGTGAGCTCAAACATAGAAGCCATGGTGAGGTAGGCACCGGCCTGGGCAGGCCTTCATTCTGCTGTGCAGAGTCACTGTGAGGCAGAACAACATGGCAGCACTCGGCAACAGGAACAGCACGTGCATCCAAGGAGTAAAGAGAGAAGCCACAGGCCAGGGAAGTATTTTTAGTAACAACACATCTGACAAGGAACTGATATGTAAATCTGCGTAAAACTGTAACACCTCAACAAGAAAAAAGCAGCAAATAATCTAAGAACTAGAAGAAAAGTCCACCCAAATCAACTCCAAAGAGCCATCAAGTGTATTGCTTGTATTCATTATGCTTGTCTTTGCTGAAATAACCAAGACTGGAAATAAAACCGAAAATCAGTAGTTCATTATACTTTGCAGCCAAATTGCCCTGTTATATATACGTTTACTTATATCCCCAGTTCACATTCCATGTGTTAACATCCTTATGGATAAGTTGCAAAACAGATCCATGAGGCACAAGACCTAACAAGAGTTGTATTGTATAAATATTGAAATATGTAACTGGTGTCAGGATACATTAAAAAAGACATTCTCTTCGTATGGAGAAAATATTGCCAGTTTTATTTTCCTGTAGTATAAGTCAGTGTATGTATTAATTCATTCATATAATTATACTTGCAGCTCTTTTAACTTTACTTGGTGCTATAACATTTTTTATGGCAAAGAGCACTTTGCAAGTCAGTATAAACTGTCTTTTGAACACCACAGTGGAAGGTCAGAGATGATATGTGGACATGTGAGCACAGGAAACCATCTGAATTCTGCCAGAATGAAAAAGCAGATGCCTGGGCAGTTTTACATTATAAACACCGGGAAGACTTTTAGACAATGTATACTTGATTGCCAAGCCGCTGAAGATGGTTATTTCATCTCTGGAACATAATTGGTCTGCTGGCATTACACCCACGTTACTCTAAGGGATGAAAATAAAATTATAAAGTGCTGTGTAAAGCCTGGAATGGCCACCTTTAAGTTTAATCTTCCCCTTAATGTTGTAGAGTCCATAAAATATGCATTAATTCCAGTTTTTAATAGCTTTTATCAATCCATCTTTCCTCTTCAAATGGTAGACGATGCCTAATAGAAGAGACTTCTCACACTGCATTCCCAGACCTTGATATATCTTGTAATTTAACTTTTTTTAAGTTACTTAAGCAACATTTATTAGAGAAGGCCCACAAAGCAATAAACAGCTTGTCCAATGTTGAAACTATGAGGAAAGCTAGGGTGATTTTTGATACTTCAGTCAATTCATTATAAGCAGATTAGGCTTCCACTTTCAAAATATTGCTCGCAGTATTTTAAAAGGTTCAAAATTATGAAAATTCCACCTTTTTAAACATCTGTTTCTAATTTTCATTTGCCTTCCATCAAATGTCTTTAACATTGGCAAAACATTCTAATTTTTAAAATCTACATTTAGAAATACAAGAGTCAAGATACAAAATTCTGATGTGGATGATAATTGCTACTTTTTCATGCTTTCCATTTACCATCACATATCAAACTCCTGAATTTTTTAACAGTTAAAGAATAGCAAGCATGAAATAAATTAAGACTAAAGCCTCCCAAAATGGGAAACAATGAAATTTAGAACCATTTTAAAAGTATAGCTCAATAATCTAAAGTAATGGCTTATGGTGTGTGGTTTTAATTTTATGAATCTTATAAATGTATATTTAAATGTCTAGAAAGTTATAGAACAAAATAATAATTATTTTTTAGTAATAACATTCTGACAGAGTTGTTTTCTTCTTTATAATATTCAGAATGCTTCAGATTTTTCCACTGAATTTATGCTATGTGTGCAAGTCAGAAAAAAATTAAAATTTTAAAATGAGTGAAGAAAAATTTCTCTACCAATTATGAATTGATAGTGGTTTTACTGTGCAGTCTCTGCTGCTAATGACATAATACATTTGTAGCTCTAAATTAAATATCAACATGTAAATTTAATTTTACTTGACAAAAAGTAACACAATTATTTAGTTAGTTATAACTATGGACAGCTATCATATGGTGACAAAATGGATACACGCTGTGCTGCGAAGCACAAAGTCAGCAGTTTGAAAGCCCTAACCGCTCCTCCAGGAAAGATGAGACTTTCTACTCCCAAAGACTAACAATTTCAGGAAGCCTCTCTTCAGTGGCCATGAGCTGGAATCCACTCCGTCGTAGTGGGTCTGTCTTGTTGGTTTAGAAATGCAAGCATAAAATGAGTCAGGAAGGTGGGTTTGTAATTCACCAAACCAAAACACAAGAGCCCAGCTTCAGTGTAGTGAGCTAAAACATTACATACATGGCAAAATGAACCCAAAATGAATTTCGGTGCCAGCCAAGTCCATTCTGACTCATGGAGACCGTCTAGCAGCCCCATCGGTTTCTGAGACTAACTCTTTTAGAGAGTAGAAAGTCTGTCTTTTTTTCCTGGTGCAACTCTTGGTTTTGAACTGCTGACCTTGCCGTTAGTCACCCAGCACATTGAGTACCACATCACCTGTGGCGCTAAAGAAGCTTCTAAAATCCAAATTCACTCTCTTGAGTCACACATAAGGCTTTCTACTCCTGTGGAAAGTTAAGTCTTGGAAAATCACAGGGGCAATTCTACCCTGTCCTACAGGCTTCTTCTGTGTTGGATCCTGGATCACTCATTGAAAAGTTTAGAACAAATGGTTGCTCACTTGAGTTCCTATGGGAAGGTGGAAGGTTCAAGTTCACCCAGATGTACCTTTGAGGATTAAAAAAGTCAAATTCAATGACATTGAGTGGATTCCAACTTGTAGAACCCTGAAGACAGAAGAAACTGTCACTGTCGGTTTCTAAGACGATAACTCTTTCCTGGAGAAGTAAGCCGCAGCTTCCTCCCACCTTAGAAGAAAGGCCTGGTAATTTGCTTCCTTAGAAAAGCAGTCCGTTGAATAGCTAGCTAGCTAGTGGAGCACAGTGATTGACATAGGATTGCCGCACAGTGGAGTTCACTCCACTGCGGCTGCGGTAGACATAGCCGTGGAGGAACTGTCATGGCCATTTTGGGAGCGTCTCCTTACTGTTACAATTGATTGAAGGGTTGTTTTATTGTGTACACATAGTAAGCACGGTGCTAAAGACCAAGATACAATAAAACCGTGTCAAGATGAGACACTTAAGGAAGAGCGGCTAAGCCCCGGTGGTGTAGTGGTTGAGTGTGGGACTGCAGCCCACTGGCTTGGCGGTTCAAATCCAGCAGCAGCTCTCCAGGAGGAAGGCTGGGTCTCCCACTCCCCCAGAGGCCAGTGATGCCAAAAAAAAAAAAAGAAGAAGAAGAAAAGAAAAAAGAAAGAGCATGAGTGAATTCCTAACTTTTGTAAGAAATCACAAACCCAAGTAGAATAAAACCTTTAAAAGCTGGAACCTGTTGTACGTAAAAACCAGTCAGAAAAAGAAAATGCAAATATGGTCCATGAATAGAGAATGATAAATTTCCCAGGGCCATACTCTGTCCTGAGTCAAAACATACTCAATGGCACCCAGAAAAACAATATGGTCCCATCAAATTCTGGTTCCCACCAGTTTTACTGCAAGAATAGCTTTCAGGAAGAGAGAGCAAAGAAGACACTGCATCGTAATCGGCACAGTCCAAGGGAAATTCTGGACAAAGCCCAGCCCTGCTGGATTGATGCTACCAAATTACTCTGCTCTATGTAGATTTGGAAGCAGGTGGAGAATGCAAGGAGGTGATGAGGCTTAATTTTTAAAAAGACAAACTAGAACTTCAGGTTGCCTGTGTTGCTGTCTTCTTTGTTCCACTGTGGGATTTTCTATAACCAGCATGGGCATCACGGATAGCGATTCAGCTTTCTTCAAAGCAGCATCTGCTTCTTGCAACTTCTCTGCACACCCTGCTCCACAACTACTTGCAAAGGGGAAGAATCGCTCTTCATCTTTAAGTTTCTCGCCTTAGTAGCTCGCACCAGTTGTCGCTGCACAATGTCAAAGTCTCAAGCTTTGGAAGGTATTTAGAGGCCAATATAAAAGTTGGCAGCATCAAGTTTGATCCTGAATCCACAAAATCAGATGTCTTCCCATCTTAGAAACAAATAATGAATGAGGGTTTTCCTCTTTCCTGGTCCTTAAATGCAGCTAGTTTCGAATCCCTGAGACTAGACATAAGAGTGTGTGTGTGTGTGTGTGTGTGTGTGTACATGGGACTTTGCCTGTTGAAACTGTAGCCCGTAGCATGCAAGTACATTGAAAGAATGAGATCAGGACCATAGTCGTAGGAGACATGAATGTCAATTGATTTATATTGACATCCTACTTTGGTGAGTAGGGACTGAGGTTGTAAAACTTTGTGAAAAGGCATATGAGCATATATTGACCTCAAACTGGCCTAAAGAAAGTAAGAAAAAATTAAGACACAAGAAAACAATAGTTCAATGAATGAATAGATCATCCAAGCATCAATTTCCACAACCCTGAAACCAGAAGAATTACATGGTACCCAGCTACTGCGACCAACTATTCTGAAAGTGATCACATTAGAAGGTCTTGGATAGAGTGGGAGAAAAAATGTGAACCAAAACCAAAAATCCTAAATATTATTAAAAAGACCAAGCTTACCAAGAAATTGGGGGAACCTCTAAGACTATTGCTGTTAGTAAGCCTTCAGGTGTGAAAATGAGGTTTAGTGGCCCCCAAGTTTCATTGTTTCAATGAAACAATCAACAATAACCTGAGAAAATTACACACACCTTAGAATAAACAACCAATTGAGGTTGTAAGGGGATCATTTACCCAAAGACAAAGGTCAGAAAGGCTTAGAAATAAGGTGGAATGGAAACAAGAAACAGAGAAGGAAGTGAGATAAATGACATTATGCTAGGGAGATAGGAATGAATGAGATGAACTAAAATGTGTATGAACTGTTGAATGCATAGTGGAGGATCTGTTCAGTAAAACGTCACCTAATTCACTATAAAGAGCTAAGCAAAGCAAATTTAATTTTATGGACAATGATTCAACTTTATATTAACAGATACGTGAAATATAAAATTTTTATTTATTTAATGACGAGATGACCCATAAAAACAAAATTATTGGTTTGATATGTATTACAGCTTAAATTGTGAGCACCATGATTTGCAAAAGGCTATGGGAGACAGTGACAGTACAGAATCTATTTGCAGAATATCCACATAAATTAAGCCTCCATTGAATGCTTTCTGATCATTAACCAAGGATGTAGATAATCTTGCCTTCAGACAGAATGCCTTAGAAAGTGGATTGTCTCCACCCCTCTCTGGCCAGCCCAGGGAGGGCCAATCTCTCTCTTAGGAGCTTGCCTAGATGTGTCTTTGATGGAAGAGTCCAGAATGAGGACAGCAAAGGAGTCGGTGGGGGGGGGGGGGCTGTCACATGGTCAGATCACGCCCCACCAGTTTCACCCTGACTGCCTTGATCAGAAGGCCCTGGGTCAATCTTGCATGTTTTTCTATCTAACAATGTATGTCTCCAAATCGTAGTCCCATTCCTGCTGTTGTAGTCCCACCTTTAATTGTGATTTATTAATCTGACATCAATATGTTTTTTTGACACTTTCCTCCACCCCCCGCCATGTTCTATTTAATCTTGCTTTCCAATTGTGAATTCTCAGACACAATCATGCTGGAGAACTCCTTCATCCAGATGATGTCTTTATTCTTTTTCGTTTTATTTGGAGCTCCTATAGTTATTATAACAATCTATAGTTCAATTAGATGAAGCATAATTCTACAATTGCTGCCACCATCAATTTCTTCCATGTGAATTTTGTTGCTTTCCTGATAAATGACTGCTTACTTCCCTTCAAGCCTTTAATATCCGAAATACTGTATCTGTTAGTAGCTGGGCAACATCAGCTTTCTTCACCACATTTTCAAGCACACATTTGTCTTCAGGGATCCTGTTGGGAAGGTGAATATCATACCAAACCACTTTATTTGAACAAACTATTTTGTACTGAGATTTAAGTAGAGGCCCAAAGTCCATCTGCTTCTTTATTGTAATTACATATACACCTATCTATAGATAAATTCACCTATCTTTAGTTATTTACATTTATCCATAGCTATATTTATCCCAATATATTATTTTTGCTTTCTTGGTTCTCCTATTTTTCTTTTTTCTGTCCTCCTTCCCCACAATCATGCTTCCCCATTGTTCACCTCTCAGTAATTCCTCTTGTATACACATCAATTGATCAAACATGACCAGGAACAGTCCCTTCCTCACTGTCAATTTTAGATCCCTTACTATTTGTCCTGTGTCTTTCATTATTAGCTCATGGCTCCCCTCCCCTTGCCTCCTCCTGTCCCATGGCTCCTCAGAATCATCAGTCCTGTTGCTGTCTCCTTTGGATTGCTCCTCCTACCCATCTTATATAGATAGACACCAAAGAGAGAGAGAAAAGAGACCAAGCAAATAGTTACAGGTCCAACTGTTGTCCTGACCCATAAATGATGAGTATCTCTCTGTTAAACAGCGAGCAGGCCCTGTCATAATCCATTGATCAAATCCCCTTATTTTCAGAGATCCATATCCCAGGACCCACTTACCTAACAGCATTTATATGCTTTTAGTTCTCAGAATTCATGTCCAAGAGGTGCACTTTCTACAAGATCACATTACTCTTTTTGAAGTCAAGGATAGAACGCTGTAGTGCTCCACCTGATTGCACCTTTAGACTTTCAGTGCAGCCCCCTTGTGATTGTCCTCCAACAAGTTCAGATGAGGTGCCAACTGCTGTCCCCAAATCAGAAGCCTTTGCTTGGGATTCCTCAGGGACTCCATGTCTTTGTTCTCATTGCTGATCTGTTGTATTCCCCTTTCAGTTTGCTGGGTCAGACCGGCTGCACTTCTCAAGCTATTAAGTACTGTCCTCTCTAGCACAGCCATCTAGGGAGGGAATGTCATGTCTGTAGTTGAAGTCAGTCTTGGCGTCCTCTCTGTGAACAAGCTGCTCTGAACAAGAATGGCCCCCTTAAGGCTTGGTGTATCAGAATGAGGTCTACTAGTGCTCTGCTTCCCCATTACCATAAAATAAAATATTTTATTTTATTTGAAGGCATATGAGGTTGAAGGGGGGTGGGGGGTGGAGGGAGAATATGTGTCCATGTAGTTATCATCTGCATCTTTTGGTTTTTTTAGTTTATTTTTTGATGATGCATGTACCATTTTGTTTAATCTGCCTCTTCCCAGAGGATCTGGTCCTGTGAGATATGTGCTTTTTCCCCTATGTCCAATCTATTATTTGAGCTTACCTCAATGCAATCATGTTGTATGCCTGTGTCTTTATGTTCTCTTAAAAGTTAGTAAATTTTCCCTTTATATTACACTTGAGATGGGGCCTCTTTTGAACCCTAAAACACACAAAAAGACAATGAAACCATGGTCATAAGTTTAAGAAAGAAGAGCATTTAAGATAGAAATTAGAGGGGGGAAAGCCTAAACAGTAGGGCTGCATAGGACTATGTTCTCTGAATAAGACAAGAAACCAGAGGCAGATAGCAGTTATAAGTAGTATGAATAGGAGAAAAAACTAGAGGAATTTGACACAGACAAGAGATTTGACAAGTCTTTATAATATCAGGTGTGGGTCTGATGAAAATACAGTGATGTGCATTTGTGGTTGATCAACCTACAGAGTGAGCTTTCTGTGCTTGTGCTACAGGCATTGTCCTTCAATCCCGCCTGTTCCACTTGGATGAAGACATGCTTTTCAAATTTTCATTTTGCTAGAGCCAAGACAAATTACTTTGCTGATTGACAGATTTAAGTGAGCTTATTTTTTTCAACAGTGAAAGATCCGTATGAAACCAGTGAAATTTAACAATTATGCATGTGGCATTCAGTAATGTAATTGAAAAAGAAAGGTGGATTCAACAGGGCCTATGAAGTGTAATGGTAGAGAAGAAGGAAGGGTGGCAGGAAGCGGGAAAGTAATTCAACTGTAAGGCCAGAATGAGCTAAGAGTGTGCCACTGAGGGCAAACCAACAAAAGTTAGTGCAAGTTTACACAGCTCTGATTGAAATATAGTTCTAGATCAATAAAAAGTATTATGTTAAAGTGTGTGTACCATTTTTAGAAAAGGACTGGTGTAGTGTGATAAATCACAAGTTAGCCAAATTGATAAGATCTCTATAAAACACTTTCATATAAAAATTTGAAAATATTTGACATATCAAAAGGACATTGAATGTACAGGGTTGGTTGAATGGTATAAAACAACTCATTCTAAATGCTTTATATGAATCAGCATGAAAGAATTATATACATTTCGAACACTTTTGAAACCCAAAATAAAGACTCAAGGTTGAAAATGAAAAGATTTTAGCTATAACATAAGCAATAGAATTTCGAACAATGGGAGTTGCCCCACCATAGATTAATCAAATCAAATATCCACGATTTCCAAACACCAATTGTGTTTGGTGTTGTTAGGTGTCATCCTCTTAGTTCCAATTCATAGCCATGCTATATGCTGAAACCCTGACTGGTCCTCTACTGTCCTTGACATTGTTTGTTTGGTTCCATTTTAACAGCAATGGCATCACTTTATCTCATTGACGGTCTTCGCTTTCACTGGCCCTCCACTTTACCAAGCATGATGGCCTTCTGAAGGGACTGGTCACTAGATAACATGCCTAAGGTACAACGCATAAACTACATAGCATTCTGGCTATGTTACTTTCAAAACAGATTTGTTTTTTCTTTGGCAGTTCATTGCACTTTCAGGAATTTTTGCCAATTCTGTGATATTTAGGTTTATTGTACCAAGGAGGCCTCCGTAGCAACACGTTAATGAAGTTTAATAAGGTTTCTGCTCAACTGGAAGACCACTGAGATGAATGCTCTCTGAGCCTGGCCTCCCAGCTTTCTCTTTCTCCCTCATGATCAAACCAACATGTTTATGCTTGAACTGGTCCTTTGCCTCAACCATGTTCTGTGCACCTGTGGGTCAAGACAACTCATGCCTCATGTTGCCTTGCAGTGCATCACTAGAACTTGAGGCCCCATCAGGGACCTGCTTCACGGGCTCCTGAGCACTGACTGTTGCTGCCCTACCCTACCTTTGAACCTGCTTGTCTTGCCTGAGGGAAGATTCCACTACCCGCGTCCTTAACCAAATCCAAAGACACTCCTGTATATACATAAGAGAAAACTTTATATCAAGAAGTAATTATACATCAATAGAACACCCCAACCCAATCCAGTTCAAGTCCATAAGTTCAATAGTAGTCCGTAAGTCCGATTTTAGTCCATGAATGTCTCTTCAGATTCAGGCAACACATGCAATGATGCAAATGCAAGAAGATCATAGGGGAGTTGGTGGAAAGTCCTATGGATCCAATGTCAGTGGAAGCATTTCCGAAGCTCTGGCTGCCATTGGTGTGACTCCATTTTGCTTGTCAACAGGAATAAGTAGCAGAGAGAGTGTGCCCCACCTCCAGGAAGGAAGAGAGGCATCAGAAGGTCACACCCAGAGGAGACCTCAGGCTGTAACTTGATTGACAGGCTAGACTCCAGCTTTCATTCTCATTTATCAAGTTGACATAAAATTGTGTAATTAACACAAGTACCAAACTTGGTCTCTTCACTGTCGCTTCCATGAGCTTCAGAAGCCAAGCAAAATGAAATCGTTAACAAATTCAATATTTTCTAGTTATTGTGATGTTATCTATTGTTCCAATGGTGATGACTTTTGTTTTCTTTACATTAAATTGTGTTGCATGCTGATAGCTGCAACCTTTGATCTTCATCAATAAATGCTCCAAGTTCTCTTCATTTACAGCAAGTAAATTTGTGTCATCTGCATATCATAGGTTGCTCACACATTTTCCTCCAATCCTGATGCCATGTTGCTCTATATATTGTCTGGCTTCCCAGGTGTGTTCGTCTGGGTAGACTAGAGAAACAGATTCATAGACACGCATATCAATATAAGGAAAGGGTTTATATACAATAGGAACATGCCGTTGAGAAAACATCCCAGCCCAGTCCAGTTCAAAGTCATAAGTCTGATATTAACTCATAAGCCCAAAATCAGTCTATAAAGCCTCCTTCTGACTCATAAAGTCACAGGTCAGTGGGCCCAGAATCCTGGCACTGGCAGGGGGCTTCCAGGGCTCAGGGTCCATCAACAGCAGAAACAACTCATCACTGGCAGAGGTCTCCATGTGGCCGCCCCAGCTTCAGAGGTCTGGCTCCATCAGGGCAAAGCCATGTGGTCTCTCCGCTGGCTCCTCCAGCTTCTCGTCTGCTGCCATCTTGTCTTGTCCATGATTCATCGTCTCTGAGACTAACTCCCAACAACTGGGGAGATATTTCACAAGGGAAATATCGTGAGACTTCCCAGATGTATCAGGAGAAAGCCATGCCCACACAGAGACCTCATCAGCTACTAAGTGGCTATCTCCAGATTAACAGGCTAGACTCCACCCCTATATTTCAATCATAAAATTAACATAAGCACATGACTGCCACACCAGGTTATTTGGTCAGCATGCAGACTGATTAGGTAAGAGGAAAGGCTAAAACTCTGACACACCTTTCTTGATTTTAAACCAGTTTCCCTTTGTTCTATTTTGGTCTATGAACAGGTTCTCCATTCTCGGCAGAGCCCTACCAGTGCTTCCAATTACACATCGGTCTGTTGAAGCATTTGACTTGGTATTCTGGCAATTCGTAGAGCCTGTTGTCCACTTGATCACTTCAGTACAGTTTGGATTTTTTTCTTCAGTTCTATCCATTTGTGCTTATATGCTTCTTCTTGAAATGGTTGAATTTTGACCAATTACTTTTTTTGGTACAATGACTCCCCATAGTCTTCCTATTTTATGTTTATACATCATTCAGTATTTTGCCTATATAAGTCCTTAATATTTCAACTTGAGGCTTGAATGTGTTTATTCAATTCTTTCGGTTAGAGGTATGCCAAGAGTGCTCTTCCTTTTTGTCTCTTATTTGTTTTTGTTTTCTTTTAAATTCAGATAAGACAACAGATCTTTACTTCCTGTGTTCAGTTCTGATACCAGCTGCATATGAATCATGTCACCCTCTGACTGTAATCAAGTCTCCTAAGTTAGAAGAACACAGTCCTCCATACTGCCAAACAGGTCAAGACTTCAGATTTCAGTCAAAATAAAGGAGTTCCCACAATATGAGAGCCAAAAATACAACTTCACCTCTGATCAGCTGACTATAAATGTGGGGCTTTATCATTACCCCTCCTGGATGGCAGTCCTATTCTCTGAGGGCTATTTTAGGCTCACTTCTGTACTAATGGCTACAAATACAAGGGTTCCTTCTCTCTACCTCAGCATATCAAATAAATACAGGGTTTCCAAGCTCCTCTAACTCTAATGTACTGGTTCCCATGACATCTTTATGCTCAGTAATACACTGACGTAACCCACTTACAGAAAACAATAGATACTCACTCCTCCCTGAGCTGCATAGTTAGTTACAAAACCCAGGTTACAATGTGAAAATCAGTATTATGTAAATCTGAAGTATAAAAGCATCAAATCACAAAAAGGAGAATGACTGCATGATTACATGACTGTCAAAGTACATCATTATGTAACTGCCAATCCTCTGAGAATCAAGATCTAGTCAAGTTGACACATAACCTTAACCATTACAGTCAGTAGTGCTCTCACCTCTGATCTCAGCATTGTTTACTGAAGGCATATGTCACTGATGTGCAAAATACTCAGGTAGGAGGGTTTTTTTACTATTGCCATAAATGTGCACTCTCTGATAAACAGATAGTCAAAAGTGACAAGGAGTTGTACTTACAAGGATAACTAGCTTTATTTCAGCAAAAAAAAAAAAATCTATGACAAGATCTGGAAGGGCTCCCATTTCAAAGTTTCTATGTTCCAATTAGGAAAGTGTCACCTTCCCATGTGTATGGCTTTCTTCAATCAGCTCTGTCCTATACACCAATGAGAGTCTATGAATTTGTTTCTCTAATCTACCTGGACTAGCACATTTCATAAACAGTCAATTCTTCAAAGTCAAATTCTCTTAGTTGAAGATATAGAAAAACAGAACATCCCAAATAAAATCTGCAAAAATTATTATTGTGCATTATAATAAATGCTATTAAGCAATGTCCTTTATGGTTGTCAAAATAAATGTATATTGTCCTCAAAAATAATTTATTTCATTGAGTATAAACAATTGGAGAATGTGAGGGCTTTTATTGGTATCTTATTTAGAGAAATGTGGATGAAGTAGAAGTGATTTTTGAAAGAAGTCAAAAGACAATAAAACAAAATGAAAAGCAGCTTGAGACTTTTCAACCATAAAGTGTAAGCCCGAATGATCAAGTTTTATTCATTCTAATGCAGTTTATATTATTAGCATTTTATTATGCAAAGCTATAAATTTGGTCTTGCAGTGAAAATAAAATTGGTTTCTTTGAGCCTGTTTCCTTTTCTGTAAAATAGGAGGCTTTAGCAAAATCATCTCTACAGCCCATTTCAATTATAAAATTCAACAATTAATAGATTACATTTGCTATTTACTATAGTCACCAAAGTAGACTATTTTGAGAGAGCTTGTCCAAATTACTCTCGAGCCACTTTTAGACCCTCATTATCAAGCAAGAATTGAAATAATGAAAGCTGTTATTTCTCAACTATCATCTGCATGCAAACCTTAAAGAAAAATGATTGAAGCAAACAGTCTCAATTATTAGAAGCATGGTTTACATATCAATAGGTCGTTGCTACAGAATAGAATGTTGATGAAGCTAGCCATGATCTCTCATCCACTCATGTCATAAATTCATACTAATGGAATTAATTTCTCATGGGAATCAAAACCAAAGCTTTGAAGTCTTGATTTGTGTAATTTCCTGGCTGCCTTTGTGGGAAATCATGATATCAGGGACTCTGATGGTGATCAAAAACTAAAGAAATATGGATTCTTATTGTTTTATATTGCAATAGAGTATCTACCTGGAATTATGAGACTGAAGCCATAAAATTGGGTTCTCTTATTCAAATTTAGCTGCCCCTTTTAACCATTTTCGTATTTTGAAACATGCCTGGTATATTGTATAAAATTTGGTATATTGTGTAAAACGTGCCTGTCCCATTACATGAACTTCTATGCTAGCTAAAGCAATAACAAAATGGACACACTGAATAGCAAAGTGAGGATTTAATTTTTTGACTCAAGGGCATATGCTATTGTTATAATCTCAAAGAATGAGCTATGAGAGCAGAGTCAGGTAAAATATTTTAAAATAACCTTTATGACACAAGATTTTCAAAATATAAAGACAGTTAAAAATGCCACAGTATGGCTGAGCCCCGGTGGCGTATTGGTTGTGTGCGGGACTGCGGCCCACTGGGATGGAGATTCAATTCCAGCTCCACAGGAGCAAAGGCTGGGCCTCCTACTCCCACCACCAGGGGGCAGTGATGCCTAAAAAAAAAAACTGAAAAAAAATGCCACAGTAGTCTTAACAACTTTCAAGGTCCATCTTAACAATAGTAATTCAAAGGTCTCCAAGAGAATCCAATTACCAGTGAGTGAAACATCTCTATTACTACCTTGATCAGGCTGGAATAATAATGTGTTTCACATCAATTGGGGTAATAAATAAGTTGGATATGAAATATGACAATTTTGGATTATTTGCAGTATCAATATGCAATGCAGAGTAGATGATCAACAAATCATAATTGTCCTCTGAGAATGTACTACCCCTAAGTATCATCCATGGCTATTTATATTTTAAAAAGTAATATTTATGAAAGAGTATATTTGTGACAAATCAAAATCTCAAAGAGAATACTCCTCTTTAGTTTCAGTTCTAAGCTTTTCTGGTTTTGTAATATTTAATGTTAGTCTGGGTAGACTAGAAAAACAAATTCATAAATGTGCGTATGGATATAAGGGAAAGTTTTACATACAGAGGAATGGAACATTGAGAAAGCATCCCAACCCAGTTTAGTCCAAGGTCATAAGTCTGATATTAGCCCATATGTCTGATACCAGTCTGGAAAGTCTCCTTCCAACTCACGAAGCATGTGCAATGACACCAGGACAATCACAAGTCAGTGGATGCAGAGTCTTGTGTATGCAGTGGCAGTAGAAGGATCCCAGTGCTGGCAGGGGTCTACCCATGGCTCCTTGTTTCCTGGACTCAGGGTCCATCAGCAGTATCCATTGGCAATAGCAGTATCTCAGCGCTGGCAGGGGTCTCTCTGAGGCTTTTGCAGCTTCAGAGGTCTGGTTCCATCAGGGTAAGCCTGTGTGGCTTCTCCAGCTACTCTAGTTCCTAGGACTCAGAGTCTATGCTGCCATCTTGTCTTGTTCGTAGTGCATTTCCAAGGAACTGAGTCTATAGTCTCTCAACTCCATGGAGGGAAATACCATGAGATTTCCCAGAATTCTCAGAGAAAGCCATGCCCACATAGAGTTCTAATCGGCTAGCTTCAGATTGACAGATTAGACTCCACCTCTACACTCCCAATCATGAAATTGACACCAAAGTATAAGACTGCCACATTTAATATAGTTATTAAATTGACCTTCTAAAGGCACCCCTGGTGGTATAATGGTTACTGTATATACTTGAGTACAAGCCAACCTGAATATCATTGGAGGCACCTAATTTTACCACAAAAACTGCTTTAAAAATGTGCTGAAAAAGTCAGCTTGCATACGAGTATATAGGGTACGTGCTGGACTGCTAGCCACAAGGTTGGTGTTTGAAAACCACCAGTCAATTCCAAAGAAGAAAGACAAGGCTTTCTACTCACTTAAAGAGTTAGAGTCTTGGAAATTCACAAGAATGGTTCTGCCATGTCCAAAGAGGGTCACGATGAGCCAGAACTGACTTGATGGAATTAAGTTTATTTCTTGATCTTCCCAATCCCAATTTCTGGTTTCAAAAAATCCTAGAGGGGGTAATAGTACAAACCACTCATTGTTGCGATATTGTTGTTGCGTTATTAGGAATTGCCAAGTTGACCCCAATGCAGAATGATCGCATATATAATATAATGAAATTCGGACCCATTGTGTGCCATCTTCACAATCCTATTCATGCTTGAGCTCGTTGTTCACCGACCCTCATTTAACCTCGCAGGATGTTACTGCAGTGAGGAGTCACAAGTTTCAAGGCCCTCCACTCCGCAATGCTTGTCCCACTCAAAGGAAAGATTTCAGGCGAGGGACAAAATTCAGAAAATTGTCAGAGAAAACGTTTGAACAAAAAGAGTAACTTTATTAAAAAGGGGTATTTTTGGAAAAGAAGTCCAAAGGGCCCTTAGCTAGTCTAAAAGGCCTGGCAGAATGTAGAGTGAACCATCTGTTCTGCTAATGATGGACCTTCTACCATAGGCTGACTTTCTGGCAGATCTTCTGCTTTGGACTGGTCCTCGGTAGTATACTTCTGATTCTTCCATCACTCCAGGCTTCCTGCTATGCCATTGACTATGACCTGAAATCCAAGAGTCTTTTCCCTCATGGTGGAGGGTAGTGTGAAGTTCTTGTCTTTCTCCACTCAGCCTTCACTCTCTATGGTCTGTTCCATTGATAAGGAAGTGTGTCTTATCTCCCCTTCACCTTCTTTTGTGTTGGAGAAGTATGTGCAGTAAAGGGGTTTCCACTGTCTTTAGTTACAATTTTTGCCAGATTCCTGCCATCACCACCTCTTCTCCCTTTGCTAGCATCTGTTTATAAAGCATAACCTAAAAATGTTCTCTCCAGGGATGAGTTTCTCAGGAGAATATGTCCAAAGTGATGCTAATTTTAAGGTGTAGCTTGCAAGCCCTTGGTTGCTACAATACACTTGAAGTTTCACTGATTGAAGGCCACCTGCCTGTAAGTTATCTGCCATTAAGAACAGTCAGAACACCCCAACCTAAGTTCGACCACTCCCTTCTGAGAAGGATCATAGGTTGTTCCTGGGGAGAGGAGCTTCGGGACACTTGAGGTCAAGCCAGCTCACAAACAACTAAACTTAACTGCCATCTTAACTCTAGAAATGGCCCATGTTGTTATTAATCTTCCTGTCACCTGTAGGCCTATAATATAATTCCCTGTCTGACATATATATCTGACGTGGCTTGCAAACCCATGATTAGGAGAGAATGCATTCGCTCACGCTCTGGTCCCAGATTCCACAGAAGAGGTGACCATTAGCAGGTCTTGTCTAACATTTCTTTAATTTCCTCTTTCAATTACACAACTGCCCGTGAACAACCCTTCGGTTGTGGAAACTGCTTGCCTACATAACCCTAATCCATCCGTTCCTGATTTTAAACAGCACCTCCTTGTTGTGTTTAAACAAGGGTCTCTTGGGCTGAGTATAAGTTCCACGTGAGCTCAATTAAGAGATCCGGAGTTCCCATTCTTTCCAGTGCTATCCATTACTTCTTAATGATCCAGTTAGCTGAGTGCCTTTGCAAGTGTGTACTACCCATGACAGAAATTATAATCAATGTTTAAGTAATCTCAAAAGTCATTGTCCTGCACCAAAATGCAGTTTTCAAGCCTTAGCAAGCCTAAAAATCACTCAGCCTAATGAAAGTAGTGACATCCTACGTTGACCTCTATTTTTGCTTGGTCCTGAAAATCTTTTAGCTAGCCCCTTCTGCATTTTTAAGCTCATTCTTTCTTGGCTATACTTGGAGAAGCAATGCACTAAAGTGTGTGGCTGCTTCTCTCCAAACTTCACCTATTAACATGGGAGACGTGGCATCTCAGTGTCAATGAGCTTGTCGAAATGGATTTCTAATGCAATCACGTGCTAGTTCTGCATTGGACAGGTTTTCATAATTGAGTGGCTTGGGTGGGGACCTGATATAACTATTCTGAATGTGATTGATGCCCTAGCTGATAAAGCTGAACTGTACTCACTAATGCTCTACGCTCTGGGAGGTTCTTTATGCAGAAGGCTGGGACTGTTGCCCAGTCACTGTGATTGTAATGAAGATCGACATGGGTCTTTAATGTTTTCCACCCCCTACCCTAAACGCTGAAAAATGGTTAGCATTGAATATCTTCATACATCTCCAGAATAAGACAGAATGAGTTGGAAATTTCTATTCCCATGTATCCCAGTGACATTATTCTAATTTAATTTCTTTGTTAATATTCTATTAAAATGATTGATGTCAAATTAAACAATTGTCATGGTGGCTGATCATGTGAAAAGTAGCAGTTGGCAAGGATGTTAGTATTAACACGTTACATTCTGAGTGACTTTAACGACAACCTCATACCATCCAGCAGTGCAACGTATGCATCGGCTTGAACTTGCACCTCCTCAAAAATACTCTTCAATGAATAAATTGCCTAATGGTAGCAGTGGCTTGGTTATCTTTTTCTAAACCTTATTAGTTATAAATTAGGCTTAAAGGATGTCGTTGATTACCTTGCTGAATTTTTACTGATCCAAGCTGTTTCTTCGCAGGAGAAACTGCTTTTGGAAAATCATTTAATGTATTTCCTGGTCAGGCTTTTAAAAAGCAAGTCCTCCGAGAAAAGTGACAAAAGAGAGCCGAAGAGGTAAAATCTAATATGCAACATTTTGCTGAGTAAAGGCATCATTATAGGCAAGATGAGTACATTTCATAACATGTGTACCATCCATTCACCAAGGGAAAGCACCAGGAACCCGGCACTCCAGGCGATCAGAATACCAAACACCTGATTTTTGTCTCTAAAGTTAGGCCAAAGGCAGTCCCCAGATTAGGATTATATACAACCCCTAGTTACAGACTCACTGAAGGAGGCTTATTATTATTAGATATTCTAGCATATACCATGACATTCAGTAACAAATGGATGTCATCATGCATCACATATTAAAACACTATTGCTATCATGACTGCATCATTATGTTAAATATGGTTTAGTGTATTTGCGTTTATTTTATGAATAAAAAGATATACTATAAGACAATACTTGACTGGCTGAAATTAGATATCAACAGTACCAAGCTGTTCTGACTTATGCACAAATTCGACTTAAAGACAGATTTACGAATAGGCTCATTCATAATCCAGGGGCTGCCTGTATTGAAATTCTCTCTGGATTGTCACTTTTCTTTATTACAAACACATTTTTCTTCTTGTCGTGCCTACTGCTTTAAACGAGTAAAGAGTGCCACCATGTGGCAGCATATCATATCTCTAAATTATTTCTGTTTTGTTTTTTAGCAAGATAGACTCCTTTTTGCTAACTGCTCTGACAGAGTTAAAAAAAACAGGCTTATTTGCACAATTTAAAAAGTGTGTTTAGGATCCATGTCTTATTTCAACAGAAATGAATATTTTGCAGGGTTGATGAACAAATGTGCTATAATCCATTTCTTTAACAGAAGAATTTTCTCTGCAATTAGTGATGCTTATAAGAAGGAATACTAATAGTTAGCAAAAGTATTAATACATTTGATATACAGTTTCCAAGTCTCATTGACTCAATAGTGATGCTCTTGTACAGAAAGTGGTTTTTAGAACAAAAAGATTTAATACTAAATACATTGGGAGTGCTTTCATTTAATGAGGAAAAGTAAATAGATAGTCAGAAATTTCACATGTCAAATACAGAATAAAGGAGTAAGATTTTATTTCCCCAAATAGTATGTAATCCAAGAAATCTTGACCTCTATTTGTAGTTCTGCATGGAGAGGGTGTGAGTTGCTCTCCCATTGTTCCACCTTTTCTTTCAAAAGACTCTACCTTTTTAAGAGACTCAGATCAACAGATACTCCTCTAAACCTATTTTACTTATTATTTCAACTTCTGTGTTTTTTCAATCTATCTTCAAACAAATGGGTACTCAGCATCAATGTATCAAGAAGTAAACAATTGGTGAACACATTCATAAAGACAGCATTCATGAACGCTATCATGTGACATTCTTGATATGTTAGAGCTCCAGGATCCAATTGGTTGTGCTGAAAACTTCAAGCTCCCTAAACTGAGACAATTTTATTTA
Source organism: Nesogale talazaci (assembly GCA_004026705.1). NCBI lineage: Eukaryota > Metazoa > Chordata > Mammalia > Afrosoricida > Tenrecidae > Nesogale > Nesogale talazaci. Next base: position 325,313 of record PVJH01000231.1, on the reverse strand, counting down.
CAATAACACATTATATCTGTGAGCATTTTCTGCAGAATAGTTTTACATCTAGAATTTCACTTACACTCACAGTGACTGAACATTATGGTAGCAATGAAAACTATTCATTGTGATTCTTCTATTGGGCTCAGACTGTGTTGTAATGGTCTACCTATGAGGTCACAGGATGGTTGTGCCAATAATGAAATTCCCCCAAATGATGCCTCTTTCACACTATGTTTCTTTATATATATATATATATATATATATATATATATATATATGTTAAAAGGGGCCTATCATAGGAAGTTTGCTTTTGTTGTTGTTGTTGTTGTTGTTTTATCTTTGTTTTTGATTATTTTATTGGGGATCCATACAACTCTTCTCACATTCCATACATCCATCCATTATATGTCAAGCATATGTATATGTTTGTTGCCATAATCATTCTTAAAACATAGGCTTTGACGTGAGTCCTTGATAGCAGCTCCTCATTTTCCCCCTCATTCCCCACATCCCTCTCCCTCGTGTAACCTTGATAATTTATGTTATTATTTTGTCCTATACTACACCGTCTGATGTCTCCCTTCACCCATATTTCTGTTGTCCATCCCTCATGGAGGAGGTAATATGTAGACCCTTATCATTGACTCTCCCTTTCTACTTCACCTTCCCTCCACCCTCCTGGTATGGCTACTTTCACTACTCACGCTGAAGGGATCATCAGTCCTGAATTCCCCATGTTTCCGGTTCCTATCTGTACCAGGGTACATTCTCTGGTCTAGCTGGATTTTTAAGGTAGAGTTTGAATGATAGTTGTGGGGGAGCATTAAAGACCTAGAGGAAAGTGGCATGTTTCAGAATTGCAACCCTGCACCTGACTGGCTCTTCTCCTCCCTGTGATCCTTCTGCAAGGGGATGTCCAGTTACATGCAGATGGGTTGTGGGTCTCTACCCCATACTCCCCCGCATTCACAATGATAGGACTTTTAGTTCTTTGATGCCTGATAGATGATCCCTTGGACACGTCGTGATCACACAGGCTGGTTATGAGCTTCCACGTGGGCTGTGTTGCTTCTCAGCTAGATGACTGCTTGTTTATCTTCAATCCTTTAAGATCTCAGATGCTATAACTTTTGATACCTGGCCCCCATCAGCTTTCTTTGCCACATTTATGCACCTGCTTAGTCTTCAGCGATCATGTTAGGAAGGTGAACTTTATGGAATGCAAGTTTAATAGAATAAAGTGTTCTTGCATTGAGGGGGCATTTGAGTGGAGGATCAATGTCTATCTGCTAGCTTCATCTGAAGTCTATAGATATATGAACATAAATCTATTTCTCCATCATCATATATACATCTATTTACATATATATATGCCTGCATTTATACCTCTGTAAATGCCCTATGCCTCCTAGTTCTTTCCTCTATTTCCTTTTACTTTCCTTGTGTCCCACTATCATGCTCAGCCTTCATTTTGGTCTCCATAATTCCTCTTGGTTACATTGTCCTTGAACAAACTCTATCAGGCTTCTTGTACCCACAGCTTCCCTCCCCCCCCCCCCCCCCCCCCCCCCCCCCCCCCCGCCCAACACACACCAGAAGAATTGACTTCAAAGCTGCAGCTCAGAGAGAGGGACACGTCTGATCAGAGCACACAAGAGCAAATGAAGAGGAGGAAGAGAGAGTGGAGCACTTCCTGGAGGAGAAAACGAGAAAACAGCAGGAAATAGACGGTTCCATGGTGGGCACGGGAGAGGAGAAGGTGGGGGAAAGGAAATGTGTGTTAATAAACCCAGGGACAAAGGAGCAGCACGTGATCCATAGGAAGTTTTATAATGATGCTTGTGGTTGGCTGTTGTCACCTGGTTTTAACTCACGGTGTGCCCCATGGGAGCACAGTAGAACTGCTGAAGGGAGCTTCCAAGGCTGTCACCTTTCAGAAGCTAATTTGCAGAAGTGCCTCTAGGCAAATTTGAACTGTCAACCTTCCAACTAGTAGTCAAACTCAGAAATCTTCGTACTTCCTAGGGACGCTGTAGTGAAGCTGATAGTCCTCAAAATAATTCTGGGCCTCAATTTTTTTGCGTTTTCCTTAAAGAGAACATAAGAAAAATCATCTCTTTACACCTTAAATTCAACGTACATTTTTCAGTATATAATTTATATGGTACCTTACTTGATGATGGAGAGATAGAAAGGTAATGTAATTAGCAAAAAATTATAATTTAGCAAATATCATAATGAGAAATATAGTACTGATTGAGTTTTTTGGTTTCTTTATTTTGTTTGGCTTTTACATTTTGTTTTAATAGGTTGTGTGGCCATGGGATAGATATATATAGCATACTGTATTTTATTTTTTAATTTGAGATGTTCAGCACACTAGCTTATGTTTCACTAAGGATAAATATTATCAACTAATATATGACATATTTCTTTTTCATCATTTAAATTATTTATTTGGTAATCATTGAAGAATCTCCCAGTCTTGCTTTGACACACGTTGCATGCCACAAAGCACTCTATGGCACAGATACAGAGAAAATACGAGCTAAATAAAGTAGCTAAAACAAAAAACAGTTGTGTCACAACTACTTCCTGATGTTTAGTAATTGTTAGACCTCATTGGTAATTATATATGCCCCAATTTAACAGATAAATGTTGCAGGGGGAAATGTGCATTCTGGAGTCATCGTAGTACATATTTTTCTGCCCAGTTCCTTGAGTGTGATATTTGCTAGTGCAAGCCCAAAATCAATTCCTGGATTTTTTTTAACACTTTATTTTTTTAATTTTATTTTAGGCATCACTGCCGTCAGGTGGTGGGAGTAGGAGGCCCAGCCTTTGCTCCTGGGAGGTGGAATTGAACCTCCATCCCAGTCCCGTGCACAACCACTACGCCACCGGGGCTCAGCCCCTGGATTTTTTTAAAATTTGCCTTTGGCTCCCCTTAGAGACCTCTTGCTAATTTATAGCGGAGTGTCTTATCGATCATCTCCCTAGAAGAAAAAGATCTTCTGTTAACATTGTCATTGATTAACCCCTGGTACTAATTTTCAAAACATTATTCAGAGAGGGATATTGGACCAGTGTGGGCTAACTATCTATTGTAATACTTTGATTATTCACCTGTATAGAATAACTTTTTTGTGGCTGGATACTGTTTACATGAATAATGGGAGTTGGTTATCAGGCAAATGTACAATCATATTCACAGACAATGTCAATTGCAGGTCTGCTGGGATAATATATATCTTAGTACAGAAAATAGGACATTTGTGTATTGGGTCAATATTTGTCTGCCTACGTATAGTTCCGTATTCTCGGTATACCTGTCTTACACTTCTTCAAACAGCATGAATTTTCAGTCTGAAGTTCTCAGGTTGCGGATGTGTTTGAGGTAGAGACCAGCTCACCTATGGGGGTTTCCACATCACATGCCTTTGGTGTGGCCTTTGGAGTGTGTTGTGCACCTTGAAGACCTGGGATTCAATTTCCCAGTGTTGTATGGCACGGAGCCACACTGTGGCTTATGTGGTGGGGATACCAGGGATACTCTCCCTTGAGGGAGCATATCCTTAAGTCTTCCCTGCACTTGGAAGACTTTTTCTAACAACAGGCATGCATGCACGTGTCTCCTCCCTGACAGGTGTGCTCTTTCTCCTCTTCGAGCTTGCCGTTCCCATCAGAATCCCTCCTCCCTCTGACAGGGATGTCTGCCTGCCTGGGGAGGCCACATCAGAACGCTGTCTGGCACTTACGAAGTGGTCAGCGTTCCCTCCCTGGAGGAGCTTGATTTCCAGCTGTATATCAAGCTATGTTCTCTTCTTAGTCATCAGATTTCTGTTCATGTGGGGACATTTAACTATGCCACTATACTATATGTATCTGAGTAATAGTTACAAACTCCATCCCACTCTTCTTTTTACGATAGAAATACAGCATCGACCATGTCAGCTTTAAATGCCCTTTTGAAGGAGTCTTCTGCCACCTCAGGAGCAGAGGTGTCATGGCAGTTACAGATCCGGCTGCAATGCTCATGTTTGACAATTTGATAGTCAGAGGCTGTCCCCTCCCGTAAACAGTTGCTATCAGAGACTCGGAAGGGCACTTCTGTCCCGCCCTCTACTGTTGCGAGGAGCTAGCTCTGATTCATGGGCAGTGACTTTGGTTTAGGCTTTAGGTCACTTGAATCTTCACTATGAAAAAACAGCAACCGTACACAAAGGCATTCATTCCTCACCTCAGGATAACTTCAAAAAGTTCATGGAAAAAGTATTAAAGAATAACAGAATTTGTTCATGAGCTTGTCGAAGCTCCTTCATAGAGTCAAGCAAATCTAATCACAATATTTCAGACCCAGATAAACTTAAACTATCAAACAGGCTCAAATAACCAATGTATTCAGAATCAAATACACTCACCAAAGGAGGTAATGAATTAAAAAGAGAAAGGCGAAAAACGGCACTTTTAGACCATGTGTCATTCCGAACCAAACCATGGCTGCCTGCTCTGATCGAGTTAGCTCAGCAAACAGAAGCAAGGAAACAAGTTCCTCAGCAGCTGACTACGGGGGGCCCTTGGGTGGCTGATGGCTCACGGCTGCCTTTGCTACCCCCAACCTCAGCAAGAAGTAGCACCAAGCCAAGACAATACCTCAGACACAGCCTCTCAGTGGGGACTTGGTCACAATACCTAAAGACAAATTTCAGAGGCAACTTGTACCCCTTCACCCTCTCTAAGGCTCCCACGACTAAATAGCTTGAGGCACTGGAAGGCATTTCTAAGTCACTTTCTAAATAAGAAAGTTATGATTTGATAGCACCCATGCAGGTGCCTGGTTATCATCATGAGCATTCACCACGTATTATTCATTTTTTAAATTTAAATATATAGATGATGATAAGTAATAGCAGTTGCTTACTAAGGCAGTAAAAACCATAGTGTTTCTGAAAATAAGTTTCTCAACAGAGACCACTTTCTGGTCATTTCAATTTTAAAAGGGGAGGATGCATAATCCTATGGGCAGAGGTAAGCAAAATGGATGAATAAAACAAATATTTAGAAAGGTGTACAGTATTTATTTCCATTTCACCAGAGGGAGTATATTTGTCTGTTTCATTATTCATAAGCCACAGTTTTAGCTTAGTTTTCCAGCTTGTTAAATATCAAGAATGCTATAAGCCTCCAGGCAATAGACATTTGTAAATGATGGCTGAATTTCATTCACTACATCATGGGTGAAATACCTTAAATCATAAAACAGGTGAATAATAGTGCTCTGAGCTTCCTTTTTTGTTTGGTGGAACACTGTAACTAGAATTCCTTTGACGTCAGGGACCACTCAGCCTCTGTGTATTATAAATACCATTATGGAAAATTAATTCCACAGGAATTTCATGTTAATAAAAACTATTTTGATTGTGTCTGTATTCCCAGAGGTGAAATTCACCAAATAATTGTTCTTTTGTGAGCCTAGATGCTGAAATAAGGTCAACGATGATAATGGAGCGATTATCAGGTTAATAGTGTTAGCAAGATGAGCAACACAGTGACTATTGGTTATTCTCTTAGTAACTGTAGTCAATCTCTAAAATACATAATGCAAAGTTACCTGCAAAAAGACTAGTGTCTCCAGTGTCCCGTGTGATTGTGGTTCTGATTCCTGGGGGCACCATGCACAATGGAATGAAGCACTGCAGAGGAGTCTGCCACCCTGACAATCCTCCTTCTAGTGGTGTCTTTGAGGGGGTGGGGGGGCATCACTGCCCTCTGTTGGTTGTGGGAGGCCCAGCCTTGCTCCTGGAGAACTGCTGCTGGATTTGAACCATCAAGCCAGTGGGCCGCAGCCCCACACTCAACCCTTACGCCACTGGGGCTCAGCTAAGTTGTACCTTTGAAATGCCCTCCTACCAGGAATCCAAAGGAGGACTGCTGTTTGCAGAAGTTAAATAGATTAAGTTCTTAACCTATTCTAGTCTTAAATAGAAAATGTACATCCAAAATCATAAATGAAAAACTAAAGATTGTTTTAGTAAATTCACCACTAATCTTGGTCATTTTTGATCCGCTCTTACTACAGAAGAAAATTATGTCTATGAAATATTCCATTTGAGCCCTAGAGAGGATTTGGACATTGTCAATGACACAGCATAAATACATACAAAATAGAAGGAAAATATACCTCAGGGAATACCATCCATAATCCCCTAATCATTCATATACAGGGGCTTGGGGACATATCAAAGGCAACAGATGAGAAACGACAGCGTGACAGAGAGGGTTAGCTGAAAAACGTGTGAAGGTCAATGAGGCTAATTTGTTTTTCACATAAATCTTGGATTGTTCTCAGGGCATTTCTCCCTGTCCGCTGTTCATTTAAAGATGGCTATGATCTGATTGTCTCTCATAACAATCCCATCTAGAAATATTTTTTTCATCAAATTGGACACATATATAGAATTCATGAAATACTAACTTATCTACATCAAAATATAAATGTAGATTTCATTGTTAGATATTGTCAACCCATTTCAATTCATAGTGACTTCATGAGACAGAGAAGAACTTCTCAGTGGGGTTTTCTCTGGCCCAATATTGATGATAGCAGATGAGTAGAGTTGTTTGGTAAATTTGAACCTCCAGTTTATCAGTTAGCCACACACTTTACCACCATGCCCTCCAGTCTCCCAAACAAGCAACCTGTAGCCCGTGATTACAACATCTATCAGCATCGTGGTTCGAGTTTCTTTACTAGATTTTCAAGTAGCCAAATAAGGTGTAAGATCTTAGGACAGATGATGAAAACATTGGCGAGGAAAGAAAGATACATTATGGAAAATTGTGGAGACCCTTCAGTAACTGTGTTGAAATAAAATGCCCATTTTCTATGGAATAATGCAAGATGTGGGACCTCTAAGACTAAAAATGTACTGAGTTTCAAGAAGGAGCAGCTAGAAAGAGAGAATCCAAATGAAACCAGAATGAGAAAGCAACAGAGGCATTATACCTACTTCACAAGGTTCCCTGAGATTAGACTTAGCCATTATAGAATAAATGGTAAAAGATTTTGATGGGTCTACACTTACTCTGGAAAAACTGTCTGCTAAAGGAATAAGTATATGGTATGCATCACACTATGACTTAAGAAAGTGTAACTATGATTCTCTAAAAGTATTCAATCTTCAAAATCTGTGTTGTTATTTTATCACTTTGCTTTGGCATTAAAGGTGGTCAAAGGTTCAAGAAGAATGAGAATGGGATCCTAAACAATAAATTTACCAAGAGAAGAACTTGCACTCATTCTGGCACACCAGAATAGCCAAAGCAGGGACTGACTCATCATTGTCAGTCATCTATCAAAGAAGAGAAATTGGTTGTTTATGACAATTTCATCATGTCTGAATCCCAATCCTCAGAATCAACAGCACACTCAAAAGGGATTTATAAGCCACATAAAAACTATTTACATTGACCACTTGGGAAGAGACTGATTTAAGACGTGGATAGGAAGAAGAAAAGTTGAAGAGTCCTTGCTGTCATATGTAGAGAAACAAGGACAAACACTTCTGTATGAGGCACCAGTTCTAATAGCTTTCTAATGACTAGACATTTATCTTCTTTGATCTATGGTAAGTCCAGGTGGAGCATAAAACCTGCCCACATTAATTCTATCACCTTTCCTAATTTCTAATTGCCATTTAAAAATAAGAAACCTCAACTACCAAGAAAGGTAGACAGAGAAAGCAGGAGGGATATTATCTTATTTTATTCATTATATGTGGTGCTAAAATTTACTACCCCCCCCAAAAAAATACTTACATACAGAAGGCTACACTGAGGAGACATTAGATAATTTTTAATCATTAATTTTTGTTATTAATTCCAAATCTGAGTAGCTCCCTAGTATTACATGTCATCCTATGTTTAAACAAAAGGGTGCTTTGTCGAATGAAGCTACTATGGTCACTTACTTTCCACAGAACCATGTGGTCTTTGAACAGAGATGTGGTTGTTAAAAGATAATAGACTGTTGCAGAATGTTGTTGTTGCCATCAATCCCATTCCCAGTCACAGTGACACTTTGTAGAGCAGAGGAAAATCCAGGGGAAGCCTCACAGTCATGGCCATGTTTGAGCGGATTAGTACAGCGACGCCGTCAATCCATCAGCGTGGAGAACATCCTCTTTCTCACTGACTTTCTGCATCACTAAATGTGATGTCCTTCTCCAAGGACTAGTAATTCCTCATAACCTGTCCAAAGTACCTTCGACAAAGTCTCATCATTTTGCTTTCTAAGGCATTTCAGCTGTTCTTTAACCAAGGTGTAGTTGTTCATGTGTCAGCTTGTCTGTGGTATGTTCCGTATTCTTAGCCAACACCATGACTCAAAAACAGCACTTCTCCTTTGGTTTTCCTCATTCATGGTCCAACATTCATATGCATATGAGGTGGTTAGATATACCAGGAGTGAGTCAGGCACGCTTTACTACTCAAAATGATTTTTTTTAATATTTTAATCCTTTTGCACAAATATGGCATTGACATTCTCCACTGCTGTTCCCCCAGGAGAGGACTGTGTTCCAATGCAAATGAAATTCTTGACAGTTTCAACAGCTCCACACTTTATCAGACAATCATTATTGGTTCAATTGTGAGAACTTTTTTTCTTTATATTGAGTGTAATCTATACTGGATGTTAGTCTTAGATCTTCTGTAAGTGTTCTAGTGTTTATAGAGAGCAAGGCCCTCTGCATATCACTGCTCGTAAATGAATATTCCTCTCGTCTTGATCCCTCATTCTTCATACACTTCAAGTGCTGAGATTATTTGTTCAGTATACAGTTTGAATAAGGATGATGAAAGGTGGCCACGTCGACACACACCTTTCCTGATTTTACACCATGCAGTATCCTTTTGTACCATTTGAAGGACAAATACTTGGCCTATGTACAAGTTCTGTGTGTGCACATTGTCTGTGTACATTTCATTATAAATCTTTGCTTTGTCTTCTCTAAATGCCTTTTGGATTCCTCTGTTCAATTCTTTCCCTTCGCTGTTTCTCCCTTTCTCATTAGCTACTCCACATTCAAGGGCAACTTCCCAAGGGTCTTCCGACATCCATCTATTTCTTCTCCCCTTTTCTGAGTTGTTGCTGTTTGTCTTGCTTACAACCTTTTGCTTTCTTCATGAATTGTGCCCTTCTTGTCATTTCACCACTCTTCTGGACTTTGATCTTCAGTGTTTGTGTTAGTCCAGGAAGACTAGACAGACAAATCCACAGACACTGATATGTGTTTAAAAAAAGAGTTTTATATACAAAAGCAACTGTACATTAAAAAACATCCAGCCCAGGCCAATTCAAAGTCATAAGTCTGATAGAAATCCATAAGTCCTCTTCAGACTCATGAAGCACATGCAATGACACCAGGACAATCAGAGGCCAGTGAGTGCAGAGTCTTATGTATCCAGTGGCATTGTAAGCTTCTCAGCACTGGCAGGAGTCTCTCTGCAGTTTTTCCAGCTTCTGAGATCTGGTTCCATCAGGGTAAGTTTATGTGGCTTCTCCTCCAGGATGACTTACATGGAGTCAGTCTTGTGACTTGTCTCCAAGTGACTGAGTGCGAGAGTCTCACCTGCAAGGGGGAAGTACAGCCAAATTTCCCAGAATTCTCAGAAAAAAGTCATGCCCACACACAGCTCTCATTGGCTATCTCCAGGTTGACAGGGTAGACTCCACCCCTACACTCTTCATCCTCAAATTGACACCAGATTAAGTGACTGCCACAGTGTTCAATGTGGGAAATGTATCCTTATGATGGTCTCTAAATTCCCATGGAATATACTCAAGGCCATACTTTCACTCTTATGAGTTTCATTTGAATTTTCTTCAGTTTAAACTTTAGTTTTCAGATGAGAAATTAATGGTCTTCCCTACTCTTGGTCCATGGTTTTGTTCTCACTGATGGAATGCGATATCAGTCAGAATATTCTTTTCTTGAAATTAACTGAATTTAAGAGAAATTGAGTTCCTCATAATTTTATCATTCCCAGCATAGTAGATCATGTGATTATTCAATTAGAAATAGCTAATACTTATTGGTCCGTTTCATCTCATTAATGTCTAGAATATCTATTGATCTTCATGAGTTCCATTTCATTTATGGCAATGTCCACATTTCCTAAATTCATACTTCATATATTCCACAATACAGTTATTAATGAATTTTTGCACCTGTTTCTTCTCATTTTTTATTTTGTTCCATCAGTAGGTGAAGGGCCTGGAAACTTTGTTTCCTCCATGTCCCTAAGGTTGACTACTTTGAAAGACAGAGCTTCCCAATTTACATTTCATATACTTTCCAATCTGAGGGTCACTAGATAAGTTACTGTTCCCTTGCTATTTATAAAGTTTCCACTGTTTGATTTTTTTAGAAGTAGTTTATCAGTTTCTCCTTTTTAGTGTACCTAATCTGAAAGCTCCAGTGAAACTAGTTCAGCAGTGAACCTCTGGTATTTGACACGCTACTGGCATAGCTTGAATCACCACAGTGACACACAGTAACCACAGGATGACAAACTAACAGATGAGTTGTGGATGACAGAATGAATTTACTAATACTTCCTCAATTCAATCTCCTCTAAATATGCGCGTGCGTGCACACACACACACACATATATATGTGTGTATGTGTGTATCAGTATTGGGTACTGCAAGATAATTTGATGTCTATGAAGAATTTACCAATTCTTACCTACTTATGAGGAAGCAATTTTCACTGATTTTTATCCACTCTTTATCCACATGTTGAAGCTGAAGGAAATAAAGTAACAATACCTCAATCGATAGAATACAAGAGGTTATCATAAAGTGACCTTCTGCACAGATCTAACTACCCACTGCAGTCACAAATAATCTGTTTGTTAAGGAAAAGTGGTGTGATTGCTGTTGATAAACATTGGGACCATCCTGTGAGTAAATCCTTATAATGCAGTAGTAAAATAATAATATGAGACTTATTCTTAAAACATTATTCAAATTTGCACGAAATCTTTAAAATAAAATTGTTTCTCTTTCTGTAAATAAATAACTTCTAAATGGGAAAAAGCAAACAATTTTATGTACTACTCACTATGTTCTTCCTCAAATATTGGGAATAATGTGAGCTCGATTAAGCTAAGAAGCATTAAAAGTTGTGAGAATATGTGAAATTTTCCAATATTTATTTTTTTTATTAAACTATACCAAAACATGTTATTTCCCTTTCACATTTTTCTAAGTGCATCAAAAGCAAATTATTGGAAGGTGTCCACTGCTTCTTCATATACTTTTTCCTTCAGGGTAAACCTTTTAAATTTCATTCACTGTATTTACTTGAATCTTTGGTACAAAAAGATCTAAAAGCCATTTGTTCTCCAGCCATCACTCCCACTCAGTGACACTCATCAGACTCCTCCTGTCTTCCCTACAGTCTTTGAAAAATTAGGGGAAGAGATCTTTACACATTTCCCCAGACCTTTTCTGGGAAAATCCCTCCAGAAAAGCATTTGAACCTTTCACCGTCTTTTCAGTGACCATGAATCTGTTGTTTATGAATTTGATTCCTGTCATTAGCTCAGTAACACTTCCATCCTGTCCCTCCTGGGAAAGCTCAAGGTTAGCGTCTCTACTTTATCAATCTCTATAAAATTGGTTCCCAGATGCACACAGTTTTACTGTGGTTAAAATTAGAATTTTGTACACAATTCCATGGTCATGTCTTCTGTTCTAGAGTATCTACTAAGCTATCTTATCTTCTGTAAACTCTGGGCAAGCGTACTGAAAATATATCAAATATCTTAAATAGGAAGATGACCTTATTCATCCTCAATCACAAAATAAAATAATAATGCTTTTAGGTACAAAATGTCATTTTATGAAAGTGTCCTGATGACATAGGGGATTAAGTGTTGGGCTGCTAACCTCAGTGTTGGAGGTTCAAACTGACCAGCCAACAGAGGAAGACAAACGACACAGTCCGCCTTCTTAAGGAACTTCAGACAGCGGTGCTCTTCTGCCTCCCAAGGGTCACTATGAAACGGAATTCACTCTATGGCAGTGAATATGCCTCACTTTTGTACTCACTGTGAAAAATAGACTAGTAATCAATAAAATCCAAATTGTAAAGCAATATATATTTAGACTTTTTAAACTGTAGTACATTAATAATATCTTAAACTTAGAGCATGGAAGGTTGGGGTACTAGACATATGAAAACTGTTTTAAAGTTGATGGTCATGATGATTGTGCAAGTTTTTAACATACTTAAATCCTTGAATTGAATGGCACACAAAATAGAAGCCAGTGGAACCACCAACAGTTTCGCTTTTTGTTGTTCCCTTGTTTTGACTGGATGAAGTGTGCTGGGACACAACGTGGGGTTTGAAAACTCCCTGAAGAAAAGAAAGCAACGATGTAGTCTTTGACAAGCATTTATTTTCTTCTATGATATTTTACATATTTCCTAAAAAATAGGGAAAAACTCATGGGACAATGCTATCTAATTATCTAAAGAATTAGCAGATTGAATAATTGCTTTATTTTATTGCAATCATATTTGGAGAAGAAAATCCCCTTGAAATTTTTGCCAATGTTCATCTTTCTAAAGAAATGAAACTAAATGAAAATTTAAGTTTGTTTCAGTCTCCTTTGCTTTAAACATATGAGAGTAGAATTTCTCTCAGCATATTTGGGGGGAGACATAAGAAAGATCAATTTTTAGCAACTTCCAGAGATAGACTGTCAATGAAGAATATTACTAGGTTTGATCCCATGAATCACGGGTGGACTGTGATATCATTCTCTATAAAGTGGAATTTGGTAGATAGGTAATCTTAGAATATAGTTCTTCCCTTCACATTCCTTAGCAGGGAATTTTGCTGCATGACACCTCTAGGCACAAAGGGAACAATGATATATCATTTCTAGGTACATGACCATATACCCAAGAAGAAGAGAAAAAGAAACATTAAAGGTTGGAAAGCAAGCAATATGCTACAATATATTAAATCTCTTTCATTCTTTAAATGAAGGCAACTTTTCCAAATGGCCATTCCAAATCTTTGCTCTAAGGAACAGTAGAAAATCCCTAGTGCAATATAACCTTTTTAATCTTCTGCTTCATGAAAAATGCTATTCATTCTCCTCTCCAGATTTTAAAAAAGATTTAGCTCATAAGGCCATGCAGAACAAAGAATACCTAACTAAACAGAATTTTTACAGTAAACTTTGGTTGTTTTCAGATCTCACCAAACATCTGCCCTATTTTGTGATTATAGTAACTTATTTTTGCTTTTAAAGAACCACCACTAGCAATACGTATGATTTAGGTAGTAATACCACCTAGAGCTAGCAACAAGAGCCAGCATAAAATTCAAAATAATGCATACTCCTAAACAAAGTCAAAAACTAAGACTTTGACTGCGGGGACACAAGTTCCAGTCTCAAGTCATGAGAGCTAATGAATGAATTCTGAACAAGGAAGGAATTCTATTGTTATTGGATCCTGTGGCATAAATGTGTATATTAGGTTACAGTTGTTACCAGCCATCTTTACTAGCATGCAGAAAAGGCCTGCTGCCTACAGACAAAGTCAATGCACAAAACAAATTAAAGCTGAACAATTAAAAATGAATCTCCTAATCCACGATTACCAGATGGGCATCCCAAATTTCCCAGTTATAAAAGCAAATGGTTTTTTCTCTCAATTTTTCTTTAATTTTGGTTTCAGTGATTTCAAAATGAAAGAACTTGTCTAATCCAATGTTTAAGATCTGGTGATAAAAGCCTCTGTGCAACCTATTTGTCTGTCGTTCCTACCACTGGGGACCAAGATATATGAAGGGGATATTTTACAGGGAGGTTCATGGAAAACTGGAATTAAAGGAGAATTGAATGTTTCCACACAAATTTGTTAATAGCTCTCTGGTAACCCTTGTCCTGAAGATAATGTGTCTCCTGTAGCCTGCAGGAAGGTCTGATCACTTCTGAGAATTGACTACTTCATTAGCACATCAATCTCTACAAGTCAGGTGTTTGGTTGGTTTCCCTCAAATATTTTGCCTATAAGTAATGTCAATTTCTCCTGTGAAAATATAAAAGATAGGGGATAAAGATTCTACATCAGATTTTCATCATAAATGTTTCTGTAGGTAGTGTAACCTAGAACAGGAATCATGTTTCTCTTTGATTGTTCTTCAGTTATAAACAAGGTTTTCACAAGAGGAAAACAATTTCCATCTGATTATAAATAATTTCCTAGAATTCAGATGATAGTTTCCTTATTATAATGATGTACAAATGTGTAGTGTTTTAGTGAGGTTCCAAGAGGACACAGAGGGGACATTCAGACTGAGAGAATTCATGGCGGGGTCCAGGGAAGTAAATAGCTTGACATCACTCACCTACCTCTGATAATTTGCCAAGACTCTCTTGGCCAAGTCCAGCCAGAAGTCAAAAGAGAAGAAAGTCTTTTCCTATAACCAATGTAAGCAAGTCTTTGGTCAGGAGGTAACAGGGAGGAGAAAAATGTGCAAGAAAGAGATTAAAGCATAAAACTTTTTAAAAACTGAAGTAGTTCTTAGTAATATTCATTTTCCCATCAGAGCTGTTTAGTAGAGGATTCCCCAGGATGGACAAACATGTCAGTGTTCAATGGCTAGCAAACAGGCAAACCCACCCAGAGATGCCTCAGAGGGTAGCCCTGGCTGTCTGATCCCAAACGATCCCAGTCTGGAAATGCGCAGAGAGCACATTTCTACTCTCTATGTAACGGGCTGCCATGGGAACCCACTTTGGGGCCACTAACAAAATCAAGAAACCTAATATTTTTCCTGGTTTAAAAATATTTGTCCATAAAATATTTCTAGGTTCGTGCATAAGAACTTTACCACATTGCCTGTAAGTCTTTGCCATGTAATCTGTTACAGGACTGCTGATGTCTTAGTGAGTCACAAGCTGGCTGCTACAGCAAGGTCAGCAATTCAAAGCCACCAGCCATTTTTGGGGAGACCGAGGAAGATTTGTACCCCATCAGCACAGAGACCCTCAGAAACCATAGAGCAATTCTGCTCTGGCCTAGGGTCATGATGAATTGTGCTTGATTTTATGCAGCCAGTTTGGTTTGGGGGTTGTTGTGGGTTTGTTGTTTAAATACTAACTGTCTTCAGGTTACAGTATCACATTTACATTACATAGTTATGACTGACTTTAGATACAAACCTAAGTGTTCTGAATTATGTATAAATTCAAATGCAAGATTGATTTAGCAATTTAGGATTGGAACTCATTTGGAGTCTGGATCTGCCTATGTAGAGGATTAAAGAGATGAACATTCCTCTCTCTCTCATATACACATCCAAAGCATGGAGCCACTTTGATGGGGTAGATCTAATCTGATCAGTTTTCAAGGGACCACGTTCCGTTTACCTGGTTGCTCCACCCGGTGAACAGTTCGAGGGCACAGATCTCACCCAGTGGTGAAGCTGTGTCTTGAACATGACCACGTTCCAGTTCACAGAAAATGGAAAGGAGATAAATTCAGAACTAGTCAGTGAAGAGAAATGTTCAAATTAGACGTTTTTTCACATTCTCCAACAGGAAGCTTCATTACCTGACTCAGCAGCAAAGGTGGCTGGGAAAGTTAGTTCTAGTTATGTGGCCAAAACCAAGGAAGAAGAGAAAAATATATGTTAGAGGATGGAAAACTAACTATATGCCAGAAGGTCTGAAAAGCTCATAGTCTTGTTTCATATGAGCAAGTTAATGATGGATCTTGTAAATTATGGGTTTACTCTCAAAACTGTCCCTTATTCTTAAAAAGACCCTCTTTTCCCTCAACTAAATATACTATATAGCATATTTAAAGATGATCTAATGAAATATATTTAGGGCTACAAAATGATTTCTCAATGCTAACTCCTTACTGAAGTTGTACATTTATCAAGCACATAAGAGATATACTCAAGCACCTATAATTTTACTTCTAAAATTCTCTGACCTCACATAAATGCAGAATTGTTTCTCTAAAACAGTACGTCATAGCATTTCAACTTGCTACCCCTAATGGAAAATGAAAAGGATTATGATTTGAATATGTTGATCTGTTCAAAATATTGAGTAAAGTTTTATCGTTTGAGGGAATATTTACATATACTATGCATATTAATGTTGAGAGCTGGAGAACAATAGACAGGCAGAATCAATAAACACAGATTTTCATAAAAAGAAAACAAAAGTAGTGTAATTCCCACAGTGACTTCAACCTCAGTTCGATGCCAATTATGAGTGCTACTTAATACACTGGTGGTGTCTGTAATTGAAAATCTAAGAGAAATTTATTTTCAATTATACCGTAAATAACAGTAGTCAGACTCATTTATCTTACATTCCCTGATTGGCAGATTATGAAATCATTTTCCTTTTTAAAGCAAAATTAGAAGGTAGTGGAAATAGCTACCCAGTATTTCACTAATAATAAGGATACCCCCAATATATCCCTAACACTATATATCCCAAGAAGCCCACTGCCACCAGTCAATTCTGACTCATCGTCACCCTGCGTATGGTTTCCGAGGTTGCAAACCTCTACAAGAGTAGAAAATGTCATCTTTCTCTCCAGATCCAGCTGATAGGTTTGCACTGACTGACCTTGTAGTTAAAAACCCAATTTGTAACAAACTGCACCATGGCAACTACTTAATAAGCTGTTTCATGTTATTGTGGTCAGGAGCCATCAAGGTGGTTCTGACCCATAAAGACATCTCTGTGTACAACAACCAGAGCCCTGGTCAAGACCTGTACCACCCTCGCTATTCATTATGTTTGAGGCCCTGCTTGCAGCCTCTATGTGAACCCATGTCATTGAGAAGCTTCTTTTTCTCGCCTCTTCTGCTTTCCCAAGCACACTGATCTTTTCCAGGAACTGATCTCTCCTGATAACATGACCAAATTAAATGAGACAAAGTACATATACACTAATGATATCTCATAAAACCAGGAGTCTGGAAACCAGGTGACATATTGCATTGGGTAGATGCACTTCAAAAGATCTCCTTGAAACGTTAAAAAGCAAAGATGTTTCTTTGAAGACTAAGAGGTGCCTTATACAAATCACTGTATTTTTCAATCACCTCACATAGTTATGAATGCTGGACAATGAATCCCTAAAACAACAGATGAAGCATGGCAGTGGTGAAGCATATGAGACATACCACAGACTTCCAGATTTCCTTAGAGAAATGCAGCCAGACTGTACCTGAAAGCAAGGAGCAGAGGTTTCATCTCACAGACTTGTGACCTAGTTCTAGGTAAGACGAGTCTTTGGAGAAGGAGACAGTTATTGACAGAGAGCCAACAAATAGAGGACCATTCCCAATGAGAGTAACGGACACAGTGGCTTCCACAGTGGGATCAAGCTGAGGGACGACTGTGAAGATGGTTGAAGACCTACCAGTGTTTCATACTACTGTACAGGAAGCTTCTATGCCTTGTAAGAAACACCAGGCACCCAATAACACCCAATATGCTTAAGGAACCACTTGTATTAGTTTGTATGCTTCAGAGGAAATCACTTTACCTGAAGATCAACCCACATTTTATAAGTTATTATACAAATATCAGCAATTGACACATCCCTTTACTGTAACTTCATTATTCTTTCAGATTGTATTAATTAAGTATTAACAACAGTGTTGTCCTAAATTGAGTAGAGTCACTTCTCATTTGTACAAGTGAACTATTCAGACAGAATCCACCAGGTAAATGAGCAGTCCCCCATGTCCCATCCACGACCTCCCTGCAGACTATCCTCCCCTTTGCGGCACGTTGCCAGAGCTGGCCACAGAAAACACCTTATCTCTAAGACTGACTCAGGTAGCAATCATAGGACAGTCATAGAGAAGCGGTTCCCAGGGAGAGCGCAGGCAGCATACCTTCCCTGACTGGTCTCCCTTGTAAAACCGCATTCCTTCCTTCTACAGTATCAAACCCTTGCTGAGTGGAGGAGGAAGGAGGGCTGTGTGCATCAAACTCAGGTCTTGTCTGTCACCACAGGCTGACAAATACTACTGCACCTCAAGAATTAACCTTCTCCTCAAAAGCAAAGCCCGTGTTAGAGGTTATGCATTGGGCAGCTAACCACAAAGCCAGTTATTCTAAACCACCTATTGCTCCAAGGAGGAAATACAGAGTTTTCTCCTCCCATAAAGAGTTACTGTCTCCTCTAATGAAAGCTGAACTTGATAGTGGGACAAGAGGAAAATAAAAAGAAATAGAAGAAGGAACTAAGAGGAAAAGGGTATTTATAGAGATCTAGACACAGGCATAAAGACATAAGAATCTATTTATATACGATGAAGGGGAAATAGATTTATGTACGTACATTAATATTGCGGAAACACAGGGACAGGGGGGCCCTACTCAACTACTCCCCCAATGCAAGAACACTTTGTTCTAATAATTTGGCAGTCTGAGATGCTCACGTACCCAACACTATCTTTGAGAACGCGGTGAGTGTAAAAGCAAATGTGGCGGCCGAGCAAACAACCCTGAAATGACCGACTGCTTGCCAGGTCTGGCTCTTCCAGTGTCACCGCCATGAAGAAAGTGGTTCAGCAGCTCCAACTGGAGGTTGGGCTCAACCGTGTGAAAGTCACCCAGGCAGCTACCGATTTGAAACAGTTTTGTCTGCAGAATGCTCAACATGACCCCTTGCTGACTGGAGTATATCAAGTGAAAATCCCTTCAGACCCCAGAAAGTCTGTTCATTTTTGTAGTTTGGATGAATCTTTCAAAGGTTTCCTAAGCCACGTCTCAGGAACCAGTGAATATTCAAGGAAGCTAAATTTGAAGCTTGTACAAAAGGTTGTCTTCACAGTTACATGTGCCATACTATACAAACTTCTATGTTTGTCAGTCCTTAACATCTACCTCTCTGAATTTTCATGAATTTCTATTTCACAAGTGTTGTTTTATATACACTGGCATCTGCATATAATAAAATATGTAGTAGAAAACAAAAGGCAAATGTGGCAAAGAAAGCTGATGGGGCCAGGCTAAAAGAAAGTCCTGGGGTCTTAAGGCTTGACGATAAACAAGCAGCCATCTAGCTGAGAAACAACAAAGTCCACATGGAAGAAGCACACCAACTGATCTGAAATATGACAAAATAATGATAATTTATAGATTATCAAGGAGGGTTCTGGGCTGAGCCCCGGTGGCGTAGTGGTTGTGCGCAGGACTGCGGCCCACTGGGATGGAGGTTCGATTCCAGCTCCACGGAGCAAAGGCTGAGCCTCCTACTCCCACCACCTGAGGGCAGTGATGCCTAAAAAAAAAAATAAAATAAATAAAAAAAAGGAGGGTTCATGGAGGAGGGGTAGCATGGAGAGAGGAGGGAAATGGGGAGCAGATACCAGGGACTCAAGTAGAATGATGATGAGAATGATGATGGAAACAAATATACAAAAGTGCTTGACATAAAGGATTTATGTGTAAATTGTGATAAGAGTTGTAGGAGCCAACAATAAAATGGTGTTAAAAAACAGACAAATTGTTGAGTGTAAAACTCATGATCTGCTCTCTACTTAATTCACAATATAAGGTTGTTTTGGGTTTGTTTAAAAAAAAAAAAGAGTTACAGTCTTGAAAACTCTCCAAACAATTTGCCCTGTCTTATGGATGCTGTGAATTAGCATTGACTCCGTGGCGGGGACAGGGTCCAGGGTGACTCCTGGTCTGTTGACTCCGCTCTCAGCATAAAGTAGTCAGGAAGGACAGTCACTGTTCAGGAAGTCACCTCACCGAATTGATAAAGGAAAAATAAGTATTCTTTCAACTTCAAAACTTCAGAAATCCGTTGGTACTCAGAAACGTGAAGATATACTGTGTTAGTTACTACCAAATCTCCTATCTTAAACATCTTCTGTAATTATTAGTCTTTAACACCGAAGCTTTTCTACCAACCCACAGAAGTCTACACTTTTAAGATTTAGGTAATAGCTTCTATTTCAGCTCAAGGACAAACAGGAGCATTAAAATTTACTACTCTATAGAAAGAAAATGTTTTGAAAATGATGATGACAACATATATACAAATATACTTGATGCACTGGATGGATGGATGGATTGTGAGAAGAACTATACAAGTACCCCCCAAAATGATTCTTTTAAGTTTACTACTATCTTTAAAATATTGAGCTTCATTCAGTATTGAAATTCCCTTTTAGAGATATTAAAAATGACTACATACATAGCTTCATCTATGGCAAACCCAGAAATACATTTCAGTAAATTATGTCTAATTCTTTTTAGAACTACAAGGTCTGCCTGCCTTCCTACATTTCAGAAGTGGCTGAACATTCATTTTTGGTCATTTTTAAGTGTACTACAATAAATCAAAAATTCATAGAATTTACTTCTTTAAATTAAGAAAAGTATGAGGCGAGTTTAGATCTTTTTTTCCAGAAGACAAAAACAAAACATATCCATATTCTCATCAGAAGAGACTCTTTTTAAGAGGTAGCCTAACCTATACCTACCCCAACCACTGTCAGTAAATAACTGCATCAAACATATTTCACTCAGCATATGAGAATCTGCATCTCATAAGAAACAAATTCTATAATCCACTACTCAGGGTCCAAAAAGTCTCTTATGTTGAAAGAATGCTCAGGCTACAGATTACACTTGCTTCCTCTAATTCTAGGCCTAATGGGGAGAACAGATGGACACGATTCATCGTGTAGCTCAAAACAACAGTCTTCTTGTCTTTCCTCTCTCTCTCTCTCTCTCTCTCTCTCTCTCTCTCTCTCTCTCTCTCTCCCTCTCTCCCTCTCTCACATACACACTGTTCAAACACAGATTAGTAATGCAATAATATAAGTAGATGTCCTCTATGCAAAATCAGATGGTAGGAGTGTTTTCTTTACATTTCATCTTTGACCTGCCAGCAAATTCACCATTTCTTCCCCTCCATCCTGGCTGGCCTACGTTGGGATCATAGCTGGAGAAAATGAGACATGACTCCTGGAGAGGGATAAGGGCTGCTTAGGTTAGACTGAGTTGATCCAAAAGCTTTCATTTAACGCTGGATCTTAATCGTGAAGTTACAGAAATCAACACATTGGAATGCTAAGTAAAAGAGACGAGAGTCTCTATTAAGTCTTATCAATAGGGAATCCTAGTGAAATACAAGGAGAAACAGAGATGAGCATACTTCTGTCCCCGGGCAACTGTCAAAAGTGTGGCAAGTTCTCTTTCATTCAAAAAATTTTAAAGCTAGACTGGTTATTAGAATGGAAAATTGAATTGAATTGGGCTCAAAGGGAGGAGTTATTCTTAAACTTCAGCCACAGGAAGAAATTGTTAGGGAGCTCAGAGAACATGGAAATGGCACCAGACCCCCACATTCTGAGCCAAGGTAGCAGTCAGAGTAAGGAAGGACCCCAGGGACAGCGCAGCTGAGAGTACCATGGATCCCATCCATGTGCGTGGGGACCACAGACGTTTGCTGTCTTTATGGGTCTGACTTCATGAAAGCTTGCTCTGTAGGACCTAAAGCAGCTTGTGCAACAATGTGACAGACATAGAGCACTTCTTGTATTCTCATTGGTTTCAGCATAAGTGCATGCACCACATCCTCTATTGCGGTTAGACACTGTGGAATCGATCTCAGTTCAGAGTGACCATGGAGGCTCCTTAATGTGACAACCTGTTCCTGGGTGGCAAATATCCAATTAGCATATACCCTATCATGATGAACCAACCCCTCCCTCCAAAATGCCTAGCATATTCCAAATGTGAGGTCTATACAGTGGTTTCTAATAACAATTGGATTCAGCTTTGCAAATCTCACCCAAATATGACTATTGCTGTTACAATAGTATGATGTCAAGGATCCTGGTTGGTGTAGTGAGATGTCTACACTTGCTAACCACAGGGTCAGCAGTTCAAACCCAACAATGAGGGTGATGGACACAAAAACTGTATGTACTCAAAAACCCTGTGAAGTAGGTGGACTCCGTCCTATCAGTTTGTGATGAGCTAGAATCACCTTGATGACCATAGGCTTGGTTATGTTGATTGTACGAGAAAGAGATTTTAGTCTATCTGGATTTAATTTTTTGATGCTTTTTTTCACATCAAACGGAACACCATTTGTATAAGTGTTCCTTTATTTATATGTAAGTATATTTATTTACATAAACAAGAGCTTCAGAATGTTTGTGGGAAAATGAAAGTAAAAGATAGAGGACTCTTTTCACACACTTTAAGTCCTCTTGGATTGATACAAACATTTAACTGATATTTAATACAAGCTATACCTATTTATTCTGACTGACATAAAAATTCAATTTAAAAACTAATGTAAGAAGAGGGGGACTATCTGTAGTCTAGATTTCAATAATGAGAAAACTTTTTAGAAAAAAAATGCTTGTCCTTATGGAGTTTACATTCTAGGCATATAGATGATAGGCAAGATAATAAGCAAAAAATATTATATGATAGCAAATGATGTGGTTTTTTAAAAAACATTTTAATAGTACACAGAATTCTTATTTTACTTGTCACAAGAACAAAATTCCTTTGAATTCCCTTTGTTGCTGAGCAGAATGAGGAGGGACTTAATGAGGAAAATCAGTCTTTTCAAAAGCTCTCAAGCCCTCTTAAAGAGAAGGCACTTCCTATTCTCCTTCAGTTTATTGTCCTGCAATCGAATTGCTCTTCTACTCAATTAGGTTGTTGTGAGAACTAGATTAGATCATGATAACTTATTACAGGATAAATACAGGGTTTTGAAATAATTAAATATTATACCCCAAACCCACATTTATTGTTTATTTCTCAACCATTATCCATTTAGATAGAGTATCATTAAAGAAGCTGTTGTTACAAGACTATTTTTGTCATGAGTTGCATTTTGTCCCCATAAATGTGTTGTAATTCCTAACTTCTATGTGTCTGGTTATAATCCCTTTTGGAAACGAGTTGTCTGTGTCATTTTCATGAGACCGAAATAGTATTAAGTGTGACTGGAATCTATCTCTTTTGACATATAAAAGAGACAGAAAAATGGAAAATAGCAGAGCTCAGAGAGGACTGATGCCAAGCCACATGGAAACCTCCCAGAACCCAGGAAGCAAATGAGAAGACAAGTCCCTCTGCTAGAGATAACACAGCCACTCTGAATTCCAAGTTCTCATGAGACAATCGCTAACTGCAAGGTCAATCGCTAACTGCAAGGTCAGTGATTCAAAACCAACAGCCATTCCATGAGAGAAAGATGAGACTTTGCACTGAAAACCTGTACAGTCTCAGAAACCCACAAGGGGCAGTGCTATTCTCTCTATAGTGCTTTGAGTTGGAGTCAAAACGGTGTTGGGAAGTGAGAGCCTTCTAAACAAGGAGAGAATATTTTTGGTTGTCAAAACCAGCTACTTGTGATATGTCTGTTATAGCAGCACTAGATCACTAAAATAATCCCTTTGTCCTTTTTCTGTTCAAAATTTTTACCTACTGTTTTACTGAAGGCACACACACACACACAAACACACACACACACACACACAAACCCACGATAATTGTCTTGAAAATAACACTACATTGGAAGCCAGAGATAATATGCCAGATAACCAAGATTCAAAATTATCTTGACAAGGCAGAACATTGAATTAAAACTCATAACGTAAAATTATCAGACATGCTAAGACTACTGGAACAGATAAACCAGCCATTTCTCTTGCATCATGTATATAAGGTGAAATTAAAAAGGTTTGATAGTATTTTGATTTTAAAAACGAACAGCTTTGGTTGATCCTTGAACGAACATCAATCAACATTTTGCTAAAAGTACAGAGGGAGTGAGGGAGACTCTTAGTCTGCGTAATGAAGTAATATCTAAATCAGGATAGGGGGTTTCTATCTGGAAAAGCGCATTCACTCCTGGGTACCACACTTACAAGCAATGTTAAGCATTCTTGATGTGTTTATAGACCAAAGAATCAAACACACTGAGACTGGCAAGGGAAAAAAGGTGGAGATTAGGACAGAACAGATGTGGAGTCCCTGATTCATTTCCTGGAAATCCCTGCCACCACCAGAGGAAATTCCCATGTCAGTGGAAGTTATGGAGATTCCCTAAACATGCAGACTTATAAAACCCTCTGGGAATGAATGTAGGAGATAAGAAATACCCAGACCCCTATGCTAGTTGCTAAGGATCTCTTCTTGGGAGTTTCTGAAAATTTCCTTGCAAGGTCCTAGGCAGTCCAAAAGTAAATATTCCTCTTGGTAAGAGAAGATTCTAAATTCCTATAACACCCCACTGCCTTTTAATCAATTTCAATTGACAATGGACTTTTGGACAAAGCAGGACTGCTTTTGCAGGTTTCTGAAAATGAAAATTGTTTCAAGAGTACCAAGCTCTTCTTTCTCCCGAGGAACTGATGTTAGATTTCACCGCTGACCTTGTAGCTCGATGCCCAAACCCTAATCCCCATACCATGATAAAAGATATCTCGTCTTCATGCCATAAAAATAAGAGTCGGCTAAAGTATTTGCTATAGGGAAAAAATAGCTTAGAGGAAACTAATGCAGAATGTTTTTCAATGTAAGACTGATAACATTATGTCATTTTTCCCCCTCAAAAACCATTTTATTGGGGACTCATACAGCTCTAATCATAATGTATACATACATACATACATACGTTGTGTCAGTAGTTACATCTTTTCTGGGGTGGGGTGGGGTGGGCATTATGTCATTTTAAAGTTCATTAACTGTGGCTTAAAAGAAACCCTCTTGAGTCTTTTTACCTCATTTTTGTTTTATTTTATTTTGTTTGAGTATTAAAGTGAACTGAAGACTATTAATTTAGTAAGGTTATTTTGTGAATTAACAAAGATATGGCTGTGTACTTTAGTGCCTGAAACACATTCTGCACTAAGTAAGATGTAGATATTAATTTCCATTGATAAAACTAGACCAAGACCAGCAAATAAAAAATGAGCTGTGCCACCAAAGAAAGAAGTGCTTCTAAAAGAGTCACCTCCCATCAATACATATTCCGTGCAGATATTTGTCAGATGAAGAAAAAGCTTTTCCACAATTTTACCACCTCCAAAATATTAAGCAAATATTAGAAACTATTTGCCAGCAGTTGGTGGGAGGTCAGAAGCTTAGAGATATTCTCTCTAAAGGCTCCAGCCATCCAGAGGCCATTGTCTCTCCCACAAAAGATAGGACTCACTCCCTGCTGTGAGGACAGTGGGTCACTCCCCCTGAAAGCTTTGGCTAAATCAAGTCTCCAGCCCAATCAAGGTTAAGCTGTCATCCTGACTCTGGAATCCGCCCTCCCTGTCACACGGAGACCCAAGTACTTCTCCTTTCCTTTCACGTGTATGGCTCTAGATAATGCCCATCATTATTGTATATCCTACAGGATGGCCCCTTCTTGTGACATATGTCTTTGTCTGTAATATGGAGACTCACATGTCCCCAAAAGGTCATATAAACATTGGTCAAGAATAAATGGGGCACCTTGTCGCTCTCTCCACGTGGACCAGCTAGTAAGGCTTGCATTTTATGCTACCCTAAAATGTATCTGACTCCATTATTTCTCTCTCTCATATTTTCTATGACTTTACTAGAGTCTTTAATGCTTATCACTGCATATTTGTGCCTACCAGACCCATGATGATATGTTAGAGGCTGTTTCTCTGACAGATATTAAGTGACTGTCAAAGAAGTTGAGAAGACGTATTGCATTGGGTTCAAGTTGGACTAAATAGTTGTTAAATTTCCTATATTAAATATGTCTAGGCATTCTTCATGATCTAAAATAGGGTAATTCTCGCTGATTTCTTTATCCATGATAAAAAGTAGATGATTATCCAATTTCAGGAGTATACTTACAAAGAAAGACAGGTCATAGAGAGACAGATGGGGAGAACGCCATGTAATGCAGCAGTTCCAAGTCAAAGAATACCTGGAGCTAGCAGAAGCTAAGAGAGAGAGACATTAGACAGATTTTTTAAAAATATATTTATCTCTTCATCCACATGCCATACAATTCAATAATTTAATCATATCAAGAAGTTGTACACTTTTCACCACATTCAATTCTAGATCATTTTCTTCTTCCTTTGTTCCTTGTTGTTATTCAAACATGTTCCTTTTCTTCATTGTGGCCTTAGAAGGAGTAGCCCAGGGAGGCAGTGGGTTCAAGACCACATGGTTGAGAGGCTGAAGACCAGAGAAGAACTTTGCTGCTGACTAGGAAGAGGTTAGTGCTATGTACAAATGAGTGAGTCCTTCATATTTTCTGATCCTGGCTTGTGGTAACTAGTTAATTTCCCCCAAAACACCCATAATTGTGTGTGTTTATGAGTTCTCTGTAACCATTGAAACAATTACCAAGCCCAGCAGAAAAGTAGAGTATTGAAAAGGAACAGTTAGTGCCAAGAGAGGGTACAGAAAGATTCAGGAGGGAGGCAGGTCTGGTCTCTGTCTCACGACAGCTGGCCGTGGGCTGGTGGAGAAATGGATTTTCCTTCTCCCTTGTATAGCAAGAAGAGGTCAAATAGGGTCATCTTCTCAGAAACCCAAAGGAAGCCGCATTTGTCAAAAGAGGGGGTTGTGAAGAAAAAATATGGAGAATTGATAGAAACAAGTGAGAATGTTGTTTTGTTTTGTTTCGCTGAGGTTGTGTGTTTTGCTTTTAATTAATATCAAGGACATGAAATTGTTGACACCTTAAAACAAAAGTATTATATTTCTGTTTATTTTATTATGCTTTGTGTCCTGATTTTTATAATTAGTTTAATTTCCCAGTTCTTATGTCTACATGTAAACTTCAATGCAGGTGTGTTTAAGCTTTCAAATGTTTATGCTTTTTCCTAGAGTCCTTTTTCCTGAAATCCAAAAACCTTCATATTCAGTTTATAAATATGCTTTTTCTTTTCATGGGAAATCAAAACTTATGACTTACTTGGAAATTTACTTTTTAACTTAGGATAATGATCTACAAATATTTCCCTGGTAAAGAGCTTTTGCCAAAGTAAATAGTTTTTATGTGCTGAAGCTATAATTTGATTGAAATTTGATGGGCATTTGTTCTGTTGGTTAATCTATCTGCTTTCTTTCCCAAATATTTAAATAGTAGCCTTACTACTGAAACGCACTAAAAGAATTGAAGTAATAAAACAACGTAAGATAATAGGGCCTATTTTATAATTGCTTGGTTTTTCAATGTGCAAGAATTTCTAATATCATTAATTCAATAAGAATTTATTAATATGTAGTACACATTCAATTCTCCTCTAATTGCTTTATTTTATCTTAAACAACTAATTTCTAGACTTCTCATCTCCAAACCTATAAGATAGTAAATAGTGATTTAAGTCACTAAGTTTATGATATATTGATGGCAGCAATAACTGACTAATACATGAAGAAATGACTGAAAACCTATCACAGACAAGAGAAGATATAAGTGCAATGTAGTATCTTTGATTGGATTCTGAAATCAAAGTGTGCCAGGGGAAAAACTACTAACTTCCAAGTAGGATATTCTAAAGACAAATAAGTAATCCCTCCAAACTCACTGACATTGGGTCAATGCAATACATGCAATTCTATAGGACAGGGTAGACCTGCCTCCATCAGTTTCTGAGACTGTGATTCTTGACAGAAGGAGAAAGCCCCATCTTTTTCCTAAGGAGAGACAGATGGTTTCAAAATGCCCACCTTGGGGATTACAGCCCAGTGTGTAACCACTATGTCAGCTGACTACAGTCTAGTTAATAGTGTTGCACTAAAGTTAATTCCTTCATTTGGACATATGTGCCCTGACTATCTATAAGTTGAACACTGGAGGAAGCTGAGTGAAGAATCCAGGTGATGGGGCTGCCACAATTACACTGGCCAGTATAATAGAATTGAGAACCCAGAAGTAAATTCACCCACCTATGGAGGACTCACTAAGCTCAAAGTGTTGATTACTCCCCACGAGAGGAAAGAAGAGTGATGAAAATCTCAAGGCATATGAAAATGATTACCGTCTTTGATGGACCATAAGATGCACTTTTTTCCCCCCAAAATGGGGGGGGGGGAGAGAAACAAGAGTGCAGTACCCAAGAGCATTTGTTTATGATCCACTGTCTGCTGCTGTTTGCATGCTGTGGATTGATGGGTGTTCTAGGAAAGTCCTGCCTCCTGGAGTCTCAATGGCAGGGAAGTTAGATGATCAGCAAAACACACACTACCCCTCATTTGTTAATGAAAGTGAAGATGGTTCTTAGCCACACTGTTGAGTTTACACTGTTAACTATTACTGTCTTTTGCTTTACTTTAATAAATATTTTAGTATATTAGCACGATTTGATTCAGAATATTTTTTCTTGTTCTCCCGCTCTAAAAACTGGGTGTGTCTTA